>JBBHEA010000037.1:105000-137500 GCA_038088235.1 Zacco platypus | reverse complement strand
GAACGAGCAAGAGGTTTATTCTGGAAATAGAGCGCGTGTCAGAAATGTGATCGTGTTTGTGTCTCAGGAGCTCCTGAATGGGTGGAAAAAATCAGCAGCTCGGAGAGAGACATCGGAGGCGATTACATCATGTCCTGTCTGGCCAGCGGGAAACCCAAACCCCACGTGCACTTCCTGAAGAACGGACGAATGGTACGGCCGTCGTCTCCGTCAGTGCCTGATGTTCAGGGTTTAGGTCATGTGATCATCTCACAGAGATTCTGAGGGAGCGTGTTGTGGAGCGTCGGACGCTGGCTGTGTTCCCGTCTGGAGCGAGGCCTTCCCATCATGCTCCTGGTTACATAACAGTGGCAGCAGATGGTTCTGATCCAAACACCTGAAGTGTGTTTACAGCGTCCAGCGACACACCGAACAAACATGACAGAATTATCCTGCCAGACAGACTCAGTGTCTTCACCGTTTATGACTTTTAATATTTTGTTTTTTTAAATCAAATTAATAAATGATCAAATACTTTATTCATTTATTAGTATTCATTCAAATTAAATAATGGAGTTGTATGGCATAATTTATCAATTTAGTTTATTCATTTATTTATTTATTTTGATGTTTTTATTTGTATTTTATTTATTTTATTTATCTAAAATTAATTACTCAAACATTGTGTGTGTATATGGAGTAGAAATATTGCGATCGATGTATGTTGGTGTCAGTGGGAATGTGACGATGTTGAGTCTCTTCATTCTCTCCATCAGTACGGCAAGAACCACGAGTTACGCTTCACGGACCTGACGTTTGAGGATTCGGGCCTGTATCAGTGTATCGCCGAGAACCGCCACGGCGTGATCTACGCCAACGCCGAGCTCAGGGTGTTCGGTGAGCTCGACTCTGATTGGTTGACCGGGTCAGAGGTCACTCAGTGTGAACAGAGCTGCTGTTTGACGTTCCTCCACTGACTGTTTGTTGTTTTCTCAGCCGGCGCTCCTTCGTTCGAGTGGAACCCTGTGAAACCCAAACTCCTGGGGCCCAAAAACGGCCGCGTGGTGTTCGACTGCAGACCCAGAGCGGCGCCGCGGCCCACCGTCTCCTGGAGCAAAGGAACCGAGCTCCTGCACAACTCCAGCAGGTCAGAGGTCACCGCAGCACGTCTCGCTCGCGTCACGTCCGGACCCGCTCACATAAAGCCTCTCCTTTATCACTGCAGGCTCTTCATTTGGCCGGACGGGAGTTTGGAGCTGCTCAACATCACCAAAGCAGACGAAGGCCGATACACGTGCTTCGCAGAAAACGACCGAGGCCGAGCGAACAGCACCGGATCGCTGTTAGTCACGGGTACGACAAACACAACACACATACTTTCACATTAGCAACCACCCAGAACGATCTGTATGAAGTTCGAAAGCGCTCCTCCCGGACGTCACGCCAAATACACTCAACCTTTACGTCATCATACATTAGTGTGAACTCAAACTTCAGTGTTTCTGATCTGAACAGAGAGGCTGTGATGCGGTTCAGCCGTCATTCGACTCGTCGATCCTGTTGAATCGGTGCGTCTGTGTTCAGATGAGTTTGTCTCTCTCCTCAGACGCCACTAAGATCACTCTGGCGCCGTCCAACGCTGACATCAACGCAGGCAAGAGCTCCAAGATGGACTGTGCGGCGTCACATGACCCGACCCTTGACCTCACCTTCATCTGGTCCCTCGACGAGCACGTCATCGACTTCGACCGCGAGCGAGAGCATTACGAGCACAAGATGGTGAACTTCAGTCTGTTTGATACTGATGACAGTCATTTAATACTGAATGAGTTCATGAGTCTTGATTAACATCATCATCACAGACCGTCAACTGTGACGATTAGAACGATAACTGACAACTGTAACGAAAACTATAATAACTGTAATAATAACTGTAACGAAAACTATAATAACTGTAAAATTAAATATAATGATACTTGTAATAACTATACTGGTCATAACTGTAGCGATGATGACTGTAATGGAATCTGTAATGATTATAATTGTAAAAATAACTAACGATAACTGAAACAATAATTATAAAAATAGTAATAACTATAACAATAACTGTACAGATAACTATATTATTGTCTACAGCAGCGCAGACTATCGTTCAGTTAATTAAAAGCGAGCTGCAGTTTGTCGTCTGTCTCTTTAAATGCTGGAGCTCGTGAAGCAGGACGGATTCTGATTGGCTGATAATGTTTTTATCGTTCATCATCTGGAAATGTCGACTCTCTGTTAGGGTTATAGTTTTGGTTCTTGGTGTGAAGGGAGTGTTGTGTATTTCTCAAACATGAATGTGTTGGTCAGGATGTGAATCAGGCCGGTCAGGCCGGGACGTCCAGCTCCGAGCTGCTGATCAGGAACGCTCAGCTCAGACACGCGGGACGGTACGCCTGTACGGCTCAGACGCCGGTGGACAACGTCACGGCCGCCGCAGAGCTGGTGGTCCGAGGTGAGACCGGGATCTGTTTCCCGTATCCCAGAATGCTTCACTGCACATGTTGAGTGACAGAAACCCAGTGAATGTATTTTATACTTATTAAATAATTGTGACAAAATACATCAAAACTGTGCAGAAAACAGCCGTATATTTCATCCGTCTGGAGCCGGAGAAGCTCTTCTCCTTGAGTCTGGTACGAAAGGTTGGAGATGTTGAGATCTCTGGGCTCTCGTTCTCCTCAGGTCCTCCAGGTCCTCCCGGCGGCGTGCGTGTGGACGAGGTGACGTCCAGCAGCGCGAGGGTCACGTGGAGTCACGGGACGGATAACCTGAGCCCCATCTCCAAATACAGCGTCCAGTACAGAGACGTGCGCGAGCAGCCGGACTGGAGGGACGCCTCCACCTGTCAGTACATCTCCACCACACATCCATCCCCGTCCTCCATTAAAGCTCTCGCATCTAAAGCGGCGCTTCTGTGTCTGCAGCTCCAGTCAATGTGGAGGGAAATGCAGAAATGGCCACCGTGATCAACCTGACGCCCTGGACGGAGTACGAGTTCAGAGTCACGGCCACCAACACGCTGGGAACCGGCCCGCCGAGCGACCCTTCACCCCGCGTCACCACCAGAGAGGCCCGTGAGTCGCTTCACGAGCTTCATGGAATATTTTTAGAAATCCACGAACCAAACTTTGTAGATTATCATTAAAGATTGTCATAATATGCACAATTTATTTATAGTTTCAGATTTAGTTTATTTTTCAATAAGCAGTTTTTAATCAGTTGTGTTCCTGTGGCTCATGGTTCTGTCCTGTCATCAGGAGCATTACTACAGTTAACTAGAACTGAAAATAAATGTTAACTACGATAAATTATATTATATATTTAAATTATAATTAAACAAAATAAATATTTTTATTAAATATAATAAAATTAAAATAATTTTATTTCAGCTAGTTTCCAAGGCAACATTTCTCACTTTAGTTTAACTTGATGTACTAAATAAGTAAAATTTAAAATATATAATATAAATTTAAAAACTTAAGACATATTTAAAAAAAAACAACTAATAAAAACAACAAAAACACAAATGACTGACATGACAAATAGATCCTGTCACATGAGTCACGTGTCTCTCTGCTGCCCCCTGTTGGTCAGCATGAAAAATGGTCGTCGTGTTCATCATAACACTGCAAGTTTATGCAAGTAAAATGAGTATATATTTTTTAAAATATTCTAGAGTAACTTTGATGTTGTTGTGGTAGAAAATAATATGTAGGTTTCATCAATTTTGACTTCAAACTAATTGAATTAACTCCAGTAGAGTTGACACTGGTAATTCAGTAAGTTATCAGTATCATAAGCTTCATTTGGATGCAAAACGTGGTCCGTTTTTAAATACATGAACATAATTGAGTCAATCCTCACTAGAACTATTGCTGATAGATCTGATTAAACGTCTAATTAAACACTGAGTATTAATCGTCCTCCAGCAGAAACATAATTGCAGCTGCATAGCAACACCATAGTAACTGCAAATGCCTTAGCAACCGTGATCACCGTCATCATGTATGCAGCGTTTGACCCTCTCTCTCTCTCCGTAGGGCCTGTCGTGGCTCCGTCTGACATCGGCGGAGGGGGCGGAGCCAGTCGTGAGCTCACCATCACATGGACGGTACCAGAGCTCACATTTATCACAGCAAAACACCGTTTCTCTTGTCATCTTCATCTGACACTCGTGTTTAATTTGAACTCGTCATGAAAGGGAAGTTGCGCTGATCTTCTGAATTGTGGCGTATATATCAGAGTGAACCGCCTCTCAATCACGAACAGATGGAGGCGGGGCTTGATTGTGGTTTTGATTGGTGGATCTCATGTGAGTGACAGAGTTAAAACACTTTTTGTGATTGGGCGGAAATACTGTTTTTCATGCGCGTGTCAGAGTTGAGGTCTGTTTTACTTTCATAACTGCAGACTGGTGGAAATTACGCTTGTTTATTTTACTGCACTTTCTGTGTTTGCGTCTGTAGATTTTTCTTCACAAACATCACAGCTCAGGTTTATTCAGATCTTTATTCTGAAGGGTTTTGTTGAGCGGTTCATATGTCATTCGCCTTGATTTATATTGCATTTTATTCCTAAGTATTTTTTGATTTATGCAGTGATAAAAAGAGAAATCCAGAATCCCCTCAGACAAAATCAAATCGGACTTTTGAACCGGGTTTATCCAATCTTAGATTTTGATTCTGTAAATGACTGCATAATTAATCATATAATGCTTCATATTTAAAACATGACACTGTAGTGTGATTCAGCAGCTGTATCTGTGCGTTCTGATGTGGTTCTGGCGATGTGATCCGGTTCTGATGTGGTTCTGGTGATGTGATCTGGTTCTGATGTGGTTTTCCTCCGCAGCCGGTCCAGTCGCAGTACTACTACGGCAGTAACTTCGGCTACATCATCGCCTTCAAGCCTCAGAACGACTCTGAGTGGCTGCGTGTGACGGTGACCGATCCACAGGCCCGGAAGTACGTCCACAAAGACCCCAAAATCCCTCCGTCCACCAGGTTCGAGGTGAAGATGAAGGCCTTCAACAGTCAGGGCGAGGGTCCGTTCAGCATCAGCGCCTTCATCTTCTCGGCGCAGGACGGTGAGTGGCGCGGCTGCAGACGGTCACGGGTGACCCGGTGAAGAAGCGTTCTGACTGACCTGTGTGTGTTTCAGTTCCCGCGGACGCGCCCAGCATCGGCGAGGCCCGAGCGCTGTCGGCCACAGAGGCCGTGGTGTCCTGGATGCCGGTGCCGCTGCAGAGCGTGGAGGGTTACCAGGTACCGACCCGCCGTCACACGCCGCTCCTTCACTGTTAAACTCCTGTTAAACTCCTGCGGGTGTTCTCCTTCAGGTCCGGTACTGGAGGGAGACGCTGGAGAACGAGGCGGCGGCGCAGCGGGTTCTGGTGCCGAGTCGAGAGAACCACACGCGTCTGGACAACATGAAGGCCGACTCGCATTACCTGATCGAGGTGCGGGCGTACAACGGCGCCGGGTACGGACCCGCCAGCCAGAGACACAGGATCCACACCAAGAAAGCCCGTGAGTCTGAACCTGACGAGATACTCCAAACCCTCAGAGAAACCAGTGCTCAGTTCAAAATAATATACGGTTCCGTTTAATTATGATAGCTTTAGTCATTTCTTTTCTCTTTCCTGATTCTTTCTTTTTTTCTTTTCTGATTCTTTCTTTTGAACTTTATATTCATCAAAGAATCCTGAAAAATAAAATATATGACGTTTTCCACAAAAAGATGAACCGTTTTCAACACTGATAATAATCCTAAATGTTTCTTGATCATCAGATCATCATATCAGAATGATTTCTGAAGGATCATGTGACTCTGAAGACTGGAGTAATGATGCTGAAAATTCAGGAATAAATGACACTGTACTATATATTCACATAGAAAACACATGATTTACACTGGAATAATATTTCACTGTAATTTTTGATCAAATAAATGCAGCACTGGTGAGCAGAAGAGACTCTTTCAGAACACTGATGTAGTTCCTCTGTATGTAAAGAACAGCTTCATAAGAATGTTTGAAAACCTCTGATTGTAAGAAATAAACTGAGGTGATATTTATGTTCAACTGTAAATGAGTGAAGGATGATCTTCAGATGGGTTCTCCGGTCTGATTGTGTTCCTCAGCTCCGAGTCGGCCTCCGAAGATCACCGGCACAAAGATGCACTACAGCGGCACGTCCGTCAACATCGCCTGGGAGAAGGTGCAGTCGCTGGCCAACGAGTCGACGGTGGCCGGGTATAAGGTCAGACGCTCTCGATGTCACACAGGCATACACATCTCAATGACTTGACCATAAACATGAGATGGAGCGTGAACATTGAACATGAATTTAAAACTTGATTTCATGCTGACTTTAAAGGAGCGAATGTGGCCAGAGAAGCTTGAAGACCCTCATAAATGCCACAGCGTTTCTGACATCAGCTGTTGTGATTTCTCTCTTGACCTGTCCCTGCTCTCCCTCAGGTCCTGTACCGGAAGGAGGGGCAGCCCAGCGGGACGCTCTACACCACAGAGAAGCATTCCATCGATCTGCCGCTGATGAAGGACGATTACCTGGTGGAGGTGCGCGCGCACAGCGAGGGCGGAGACGGGGCCGTCGCTCAAGTGCGCATCGCAGGTACAGCACAGTGTTGAGTGTTGATTCAGTTCAGTGTTGAGTCAGTTCAATCCAGTGTTGATTCAGTTCAGTCCAGTGTTGAGTCAGTTCAGTCCAGTGTTGATTCAGTTCAGTCCAGTGTTGAGTCAGTTCAGTCCAGTGTTGAGTCAGTTCAGTCCAGTGTTGAGTCAGTTCAGTGTTGAGTCAGTTCAATCCAGTGTTGATTCAGTTCAGTCCAGTGTTGAGTCAGTTCAGTCCAGTGTTGATTCAGTTCAGTCCAGTGTTGAGTCAGTTCAGTCCAGTGTTGAGTCAGTTCAGTCCAGTGTTGAGTCAGTTCAGTTCAGTGTTGATTCAGTTCAATCCAGTGTTGATTCAGTTCAGTCCAGTGTTGAGTCAGTTCAGTCCAGTGTTGATTCAGTTCAGTCCAGTGTTGATTCAGTTCAGTCCAGTGTTGAGTCAGTTCAGTCCAGTGTTGAGTCAGTTCAGTCCAGTGTTGAGTCAGTTCAGTTCAGTGTTGAGTCAGTTCAGTCCAGTGTTGAGTCAGTTCAGTCCAGTGTTGAGTCAGTTCAGTTCAGTGTTGAGTCAGTTCAGTTCAGTGTTGAGTCAGTTCAGTCCAGTGTTGAGTCAGTTCAGTCCAGTGTTGAGTCAGTTCAGTTCAGTGTTGAGTCAGTTCAGTCCAGTGTTGAGTCAGTTCAGTCCAGTGTTGAGTCAGTTCAGTCCAGTGTTGAGTCAGTTCAGTCCAGTGTTGTGTTGAGTCAGTTCAGTCCAGTGTTGTGTTGAGTCAGTTCAGTCCAGTGTTGAGTCAGTTCAGTCCAGTGTTGATTCAGTTCAGTCCAGTGTTGAGTCAGTTCAGTCCAGTGTTGAGTCAGTTCAGTTCAGTGTTGATTCAGTTCAGTTCAGTGTTGATTCAGTTCAGTCCAGTGTTGAGTCAGTTCAGTTCAGTGTTCAGTTCAGTGTTGAGTCAGTTCAGTTCAGTGTTGATTCAGTTCAGTTCAATGTTGATTAAGTTCATCATGTAAGGTTTGTGTGTGTGTGTGTGTGTGTGTGTGTGTGCAGGTGCGGCGGCTCTGGCGTCTCCGTCTCTCGGGCTCTTCTCCTCGCTGCTCGTCGCGGCTCTGTTGAGTTTGATTCTCTGAATGTAGTCTCATCCTGATTCAAGCTGAACTCTCTCGGATGAAACGCGCTCATATTCCCGAATCCGCCCGGACTGAAGATTCAGGACAGAGCGTGTGTTCAATGTCGGTTCAATATGCCTTACAACATCTCATCTCTGATTGGTCCAGCAGGAGCTGCCACAGGAAGTGCGGCTGCGAGACTTCCTGTGAGGTTCAGCGGGGACGGATCAGCGTTTGAGCGTCTCATGTTTGTCTTCATGTCGTCGTCAGATCAGTGGCTTTCTCTTATTTCTGTGACGGATACAGTCAAAGCAAAGCAACAATTCATCCACTTTTACTGGTTTATTATATATGCAATAATTTATATAGATATTGGTCTATTGGATATTGTATCTGTTTTTATATTAGCATATCTCTAGATTTTTTAATTAGGGTTATAATTTGTGCGTCGGAAGGTCAGCGGCTGAATGAGACGGATGTTTGTGTTTGTTTTCACTGATGTTTCAGATTCTCGAGCACAAGCGCTTGTTTTGACTGTATCGTTCTGTCGTTCGCAGGTGATTCGTGATGAATGTCATTGAACTGCGTTTTATTTTCATAATAATGTTTGTAACGGTCGCTAACTTTAACGAACATTTCAGTCTGTTTATATTCAGTGTCGCTGATTCAACAAAAACTGATTCATTCCAGTCCTGAAATCATGTGATTCCGGATCGGGAGAACCGCTGCGGTTTTCCTCGAGTCAGGATCAGAGGATCTCGTTTTTACTGAAGCAGTGATTTAAAGTGTTTGAGAAGATGTTTCGAAGTGCTTTTGCTCCTGATCTGCGTCTGCGTGAGAGAGTTTTGCCAAATGCATGGATGCCTTGAGCTTTAGCGGCCTGCAGTTATTCAGAGGCCAGATGCATGATGGGATTGAGTGGACTGATCTTCATACTCATTGGTTCAGTTCAAGCACAGGTCACTCTTTAACTAGACTAACCTGTCAGTGATTACCTGCTTCATTCAATTAAACTTTATAGAGACCAAACAAACGTCTGCTGTGAGTTTCTGAATCTGAGCGGAAACACCTGATGAATGTGTTCAGAGACGAACTTTGACCTGTTTAAATGTCTTCATGTCAAAACAAACGCTGAAGCTTCAAACACGTTTAATTATAGTGAACTTTGAATCAAATCAAGTGGTAAAATATGAGCTTAAATAGATTCACATTCATCCATGAAAGAGAAGATTTCTCCATATAACAGTTCACTTGAGTCATACAGATGTTTGATATTGATCATTAATCTATGATCATAACTCTGGTAATGTTCAGGAAGAGTCACGGAATATATTTATTTTTAAAGTCATAACCTGGAAGGAAAAATAAGACGAGTTCACGCCCATCCGGCGAAACTGAAAGATTATTGACACGTTTCCATTAGTTCCTCCATCAACACGAGTCAGGATGGACTTTGAGATCTTCTACAGGTTTGATTCAAAACATCATAAAGAAATAGTCGTGGCGACTTCTTATGATGCTTTTCAGAAAACCACCGTTAGAGAGTTGAAGGAGAAAATCTGTAAAATATAAGCTGTGAACGAGGTAAGCTACTTGTGTTTCCTCAGCCATACAAAATATCCAAGTTCTTCCTGCTTAAAATGTTACATTGAAAATGAGTCTGAAATCAAAGTGATTCTTTTTATTTTCACCTTTTCACAGTGTCACAAATGTAAAGTTGTTTGTTCTTGTCTTTCCCGTCAGATCCAGATATTGTTCATTTGACATTTGGATCTCAACAGAACGACACTCGGCTTCTGCAGGATTGAACACCTCTCTCTTCTATACACTTCATTTAAGGCACCTGGAGGAGGAGGAGGAGGAGGAGGAGGAGGAGGAGGTACGACAACTTTTCACACTCTTGATTGTTGATGAAGGTGTTTGACTGACTCTGTCGTTTCTCTAATCTCAGTGTCTGGTGAAGGTTAGTTAGGTTTAGGTTACTCTTCTTTCCCATGCAGATATTATTTCATGACGTTCTTCCTCTTCTTTACTTGTGAATTAATTTATGCTTTATGCATTATCTCATAAATCACAAAACATTCACAAAATAAGGCTCAGATGTTACTGATTTCTTACTTAACTGAAGAATTCTGTTTCCAAATCAGAGCAATAAATGTGTCAAGATTACAATCAACCAATAATAAATGTGAAAACAACAGGAAAACAATAAACCATTTAGAAGCTATAGGTTCTTACAGCAGATATCTGGACAGATTCAGAAGGGTTAATAAAGATACTTGGAGTTTAAAACTCCTGAAAATAATGTTTGTCTTTGTTTCACTTTGTTTTAGACCCAAATCCGACCGATGAAGGAATTCACAGGACTGAATCCGTGGAAAGATGAACTCTCCGCATGTAGATCTGTCAGACTCACTGCATTCACAGTTTAATATTTCACTCAAAAATGAATTCAGTTAAATTAATTCAAATGAGCTAAAGCAACTTTTTTTAAACACTTTTTCATTTCGTAGTGTTCAATCCACATAATATATTTAAAATGGAAGTTTACTCATTTATGTATGGATTTTTTTTTGTTAAAAAATGTATATCATACAATGTATAACGTGTTTCTTTGCACCTGTGATGTCATTCTTCAGCGTTCATCTCTTGATGGAGGGAATTATTTCTCCTGAAAGTCATTTAAACAGCTTTACATCGAGAACAAACACTTTTCAGATCAGTCTGGTTTAGTCTAAACTATCATGTGATTTACTCCGTATTTAACCGAGGTGTCTTTATTCCTGATCTTTATTATATCTCACAAATGGAATGTAAATTAAATATAAATGTTCATGTCAAATGCATTTGAGACTCCATGGTGTGTTTTATTGAATACTTATAACTAATATAAGCTTAACCGTCAGACACTACAGCACAGATTCACTGCATTTAACCAGATTCAGGATTAAAAGATCACGAACACAAGAGTTCATCATTCACCCGCTCAGAAACACACGTGTGCCCGTTTATAATGTTTGATGTGTCCAGTGCTGACCGAACTCAATCCCAGATAAAGTGTTCCTAATGTGCTGGAGCTAGTCGACTTTTACCTGTTCAGACGTTCCTTCACACGTGAAATGAGGGTTTGGAAAATAACCTGCAGCCTGTGTGTGTGATTCCTGATTCATGTAATCCACCTCATCCTGACATGAATCCTGTGGGAAAGTCAGTAAAACTATAGGGTTAAATGTGTAGAACTTATAATGTGGTATGAAGACATTGCAGTGATTATTACAGTGAAGCTTCAGTGAGATCCATTTGAAACTGTCTGTTTCTTTCCATGAAGAAGAATCCAGCTCCCTGATCCCAGTGAGGATTGATCTGCTGATTTTGAATTGATGTTGGTGTGTTTCTCTGAGATCAGTGACACGTCTGATCGTCCATCGTCTGTCTCATCGCTTTATTCATCTGCAGAATTCACTCGAGTTTGAGCGATTAGGGGTTTTCTGACAGAAACAATAACAGTAAAACTACAAGAATAACTTCAATTCCATTTGGTGAACATTTAAGCAGACTCTGATACAGAAAAACCCTTCAAACCATCAGGAACAACATACTGTCCATAAAACACGTTGATGTATTCTGTATGAATGTGTGTGTTGTCATGGAAAACTATTTCCTGTGATAAGAACTTACAACTTGTTACTGTGTTTGAACAGCTGATCGTACATGATGTTTCTGTAGAAGCTGATACTGCAGGAGCAGAAGAGGAAGATTTGAGCTCTTTCCTCATCCTCACATGATAATGTGTGAAAATATATAAGATAATCCACACCTTCACTGCAAACACTGTCAGTGAAAGACGTCTGGAAGAATAAAGAACTGAAAACACACTGACTGACTAGATTATTACACTCTCTCTCTCACACACACACACACATGTTGTGTTTTCATGGTTTATGGGGTCATTCCATAGGTGTAATGGTTTTTCTACTGTACAAACTGTACATTCTGTCCCCCTCCCCCCCCCACCCCTAAACCTAACCCTCACAGAAAATGTTCTGCTATTTTAGATTGTCAAAAAAGATCATTCTGTATGATTTATAAGCTTGTTTCCTCATGGGGACCAACAAAATGTCCCCACAATGTCAAGATTTACTGGTTTTACTATACCTGTGGGGACATTTGGTCCCCATAACGTAGGGAATACCCACACACACACACACACACAATATTATCCAAATACTATTTTATGCGTATTTATGATAATATTTTTCACAATATGGTCACAATATTTGGTCTTTACACATGAAAGTTTGCTGGCTTTTAAATTTTAGGATGGAGGTCCATCATACGAGGATGATCATATTCATAACATCTAAAAGACAACAGCCACATGTTCACAAGTGTTTTAGGACTGTAAGAAGGAGAAATAATGTCATATTACAAATGACGTGATTAAAACTACAGTATAACATTATCTGACAGAAACAACATGCTGAAAGTAGAACCTGAAATATTAATACTTGAGGTTCCAAATTGGGCCAAAAATATCTGAAGTGATTTGTAAACTTGTACACATGACTCTGTTTAAAGCAGACTGATATAAACTATATTTATGTTTATTCAGCGCATGCCGTGACTGTGATGTTGCAGCGCTCGGGCGTGGGGGAGGGGCTCGTGCTCGTGTCTCTGTGCGTCTGACGTCAGCACGCAAAGCCCCAAACCCGAGACTGAAGCTGTAAACAATAAAACCCAACCCGTCCATCATCCATGCGCTAAACATGCATTTATCCGCGATGACGGTTGTGTTCTCGGTGCTGTTGTGCCTCTTATGCGCCTTCAGGCCCGCTCGAGGTGAGTGTGAGTGTGTGAGAGAGTGTTTGGACCCGGTTCGGCTTTATCCAGTGATGCTCCGCGCGAGCATCTGTGCTAACGCTAAAGCCGCGACCGTTACTCCCAGATTCCTCCGAATCTGACGCGTTCCCATCGACATTCACGACGGATCCGATCGCGGCCGGTTCTCGGAGCTCAGATGGGTTGAGTGGATCGTGGGAAGAGCGGATCCAGGGCTCAGATTGAGCTGACACACATCCAGCTTAAGATGGATGATTTACATCAACACTCCACATCATTCCCATAAACATCATCTCCAGTGATCCATATTCCTCAGTGTCCTCCATATCATGACTCCTGAAGGATGATTGTGTCATAATGAAGCTCCATTTGTTTCATGCTCAGCATCTCTGGCTTTGTTTCTGTTCTGTGAATGAATTGGGCCTTTACAACCCTGATAAACACCAGAATATCTGATGTGTCGGACAGTGTTTGACCGCTATGAGATGACAGCGACGATCTCTCGCTACTGTATGGTGTCAAAATCACAGCCTTGTCAGTGTCGCATGCACTTTTCGGTGGTTTTCAACAAAAAAATAATCTAAATTATTTGATAAAATAGGTAATTATGTGTCCATCTCAGCTCATGTTGTTATATGTTAGGTTTATTTATATGTAAACCCTCTATCAGATCTGGGCAGGTGGTGCTGGGGACGGTGGAGGGCTAAACTGATATAAATGGAACAAAGAGAATAATTGCACAAAATGATTGGTTTAGGAGAAGCTGCTTGGAAGAGTTTTATTATTTATATATAAGTTTTATAACTTTTTCTTTTTTTGTTATTTAAGTTAATTTAAAAGAAAATTAGAAAATAGTGGCAAGTAGCTAAAATAAAATACCAATTTTCAAACGAAAATACTAATTTCAAGTAATGAGAGTGTGTTTATGGTTGTAGTTTTAGTGTACGCTGCTTTCTAGATCATCTTTGTTTATTCTCACCGTTGTCCTGAATGACGAGTCATGTGATCACCTGCGGCCCAATCACAGCCGCGCTCTAACGGCGATGTTTGTCGTGAACAGGTTACTATGGCAACCCCCTGAACAAGTACATCCGGCACTACGAGGGTCTGTCGTACGACACGGATCAGCTGCACATCCGTCATCAGAGAGCCAGGAGGGCGCTGTCGCACCAGGAGCGGGAGCTGCAGCTGGAGTTCCACGCGCACGGCAGGTGAGATGGATGACATCAGGTACAGTATATGTCATTCTTCTCCAGGAAAACACTACACAGGAACCCTGTCAGTCGCTGCTGTTCTGTAATATTACAGGTTAACATTCACTTCTGATTTGTTTGTATTGCACATACAGAGCTCTACGCTTACATTTCTTTCAAATTTAGGAGCTCCTTCTGATCAATCGTCGAACCCCTAATAAGGCAATATCTGACTCCTTAAAATTACGTTTATTTTATTTTTTACCTTTGTAAGGGCATTTTTTCTAACCTTATTAATTGTCATCTTTTATGTCAAATTCATAAATTTGTATTTAGTTAGAATCAGACACAAGCAGGATGTCTGATGGATCTTGGCAGTGCAGAAGTGACAGAAAAACACATTCAGGTTTATTTACAGACTGTTTAATGAGGCTCAGAAGTGGCATGAATGCATTGAAATTCATGATAACAATGTTATGAGATCGTTTTAACTAAATGATTTAATAAATAACTGAAATGATACTTTAAAATGACAGCGAGTCACTGTCTTTGTCACTGAATCATTCATTCAGTCGATTCGTTCAAACGGCTGATTCATTCAGGAACAAAGCAAGCGAATGTCTTTATGAACGGGTCATTGAATCATTCTCTCACTAGATTCGTTTGAAAATGCAGATTCATTCTTAAATGAAACAGCGGTGTGTTCACTCAGAGATGCGCAGCGATGACAAAATAGAGCAAAATCTGACAATACTGTCCCTCAAATGTAAGTCTTTGTTATAATGAGAGGATTCGCAAGTTTGCATGACTCAGCGCTGAACGAACTCCAGTGTTTAGAGCGGTGAGTGGATTTTAACGCCTCTGATTGGCTATTGTGTTCAAGAAATCAACAGATATGTCTGTGATTGGCTATTGTGCTCAACGCTGTTCTGTGTCCACGCAAACACAGATACACACTGCTGCGTTCGCAGAATCTGTTTGGCCAATCTGCTGTTATTATTTTCAACACCCTCCTGACCCCTGTAGAACCGGGCCTGATCGGGTCAGTCGCACGGCTGCTCCTCAATACTTTTTCGCAAATGCGACTGAAATGGTCGCACAGTAGAGTCCTGACATGAGGCAGTTTTTGTATTAGCAACAACATTTTTATGAAGAAAAAAGAAATCTCTTTTGTTTTTTAAATATAGAGCATTCAAATGGCAGCTGTCATTAACACTTGATTTCATGATGATGGAGTTAACATAATGAATGAACGGAGGCGCTGCAATGATCGTTAAAGAGCCACAAAACCACTTTTAGTCTTTGAACTTTATACCTAAATTACAATCATTTGAAAACGGAGACTTTGTTTCATATCAAAAGTATCAAAACAGGAAGTTTATAGATTATTGGATGGCAGGAGCTGAAAACAGCACAGACTAACAGATCGATTCCTGGGATTTAAGATTCGTTATCGGTTCATCAAAATGAGGATTGATTCAAATGGAGAGATCAGTGTATTTAACCCAGCTGTAGAAACTCCCTGATGTTCAGAGCTGAGAGATCTAGTTGAGATTATGAAAGTATGATCATCTTCCTCTTGTCCGTCGTGAACAACAGAACATCAGCAGTGAATCAGTTTCAGTTGTTTGATCACGGCTGATTGATTCGCTCTTTCAGACGAATATGAAGGAGTTAATGTCGTGTTTCTGAGATCTTCTCTCACAGTCGACACTATCTCAGCATCTCAGTCTCAAAAGACTTCTTGAAATCAGTAAAATCATCAGCGCTCTGCTGTTTCAGCGTCAGGACAGGCAGAGATGAGCCTGTTTTCAACATTAAAGCTGTTTTTTTCTGTGTATCTCTGATCCTGTGATGTGAGTCACAATCTTTTCTTCTGGCTGCTTCTGCCGCTCTCTAAAACCATTTGTGAAATTGCAGTCGTGTTTGAAATGTATGTTTTCCACCTCCAGGCATTTCAACCTGCGGATGAAGCGAGACACCAGGCTGTTTTCAGACGACTTTAAGCTGGAGATGTCTGGAGAGGAGCTGGAGTACGACACCTCGCACATCTACACCGGACAGATCTACGGTCAGCGCTCTCATGAAATGAACACTTTTATTCAGCAAGGACGCGTTAAACTGATCCAGAGTGACAGTAAAGACAATGATAATGTTACTACAGATTCAATTTCAAATAAATGCTGAACTTTCTACTTGTCAAAGAATCCAGAAGAATAAAATGTGTGACGGTTTCCACAAAAATCTGAAGCAGAACAGCCGTGTTCAACACTGAAAACGTCTTGAGAGCGTTTAAGCTGAATTCTTCATGTAGAGCTGATTGAACCGTGTCAGTGTGATGTCATTGGCTGTTCAGTTCTGTCACTCCTGCTCGTCTCAGTTTGTTCCTCTGATCCTGATCCTGTCTGCTCCACAGGAGAACACGGCACTCTGACGCACGGCTCGGTCGTGGACGGGAAGTTCGAGGGCTTCATTCAGACCCATCGAGGCACGTATTACGTGGAGCCTGTCGAGAGATACCTGCAGGACAAAAACGTCCCGTTCCACTCCGTCATCTACCATGAGGACGACATCCGTGAGTGATCCGTCTAGTTCTGTTAGTGTGAACTCTAGGAGAAAATGGTTCTATTTTCATCTTCTGGGTTTAAATCTTCATCAGGATGTGGCGTTTCCTCACATTCCAGAGCAGCGATGACTCATCAGTGTCTTATAAATATTCATGAGTCCTTATCCAATGAGAAGACGCGTCTCTTGATTATTCACGGTGGCACGTGTTGATAAGAATAAGTGAGCGGTCGTGGATCACAAAATGCATGCCGTGATCCATCCGTACCGAATTTAAAGTGATGTAATGAGATAATGTAATCTCCTAAAATAGATTCGCTCTGCAATGCTCGTTTCTGATTGGTCAATTGTGCAATCATGTTACTGAATAATAACTGCTGTATAACTTCACTTGTTCTCGGTTTTCTTCATTATAATGTGCTGATGTCTCTGTCGTGTGATCCAGATTATCCTCACAAGTACGGGCCGGAGGGCGGCTGTGCGGATTCGTCTGTGTTTGACAGGATGAAGAAATACCAGGCGTCGGTGCTGGAGGAACCGGCGAAGGTCCGACCGGCGAGTGTTTTACTCTGCTTCAGTCTTTACTGAGAGAAACGGGCGAGCTCAAACGCTCTCTTTCTCTGCAGGAGAACCGGTCAGTGGAGGAGCAGGCCTTGCTGAGGAAGAAGAGGATGACTCAGGTGGAGAAGAACACCTGTCAGCTCTTCATCCAGACCGATCACCTGTTCTACAAATACTACAAGACCAGAGAGGCCGTCATCGCTCAGGTACGCCCATGCTGTTTGACTGGTTTAATCAGAGAGGTGCTGCTGCTGATGATGATGATGATGATGATGATGATGATGGTGGTCTCCTCAGATCTCCAGTCACGTGAAGGCCATCGATGCCATCTACCAGGGCACAGACTTCATGGGCATCCGCAACATCAGCTTCATGGTCAAGAGGATACGGGTCAGTGCTCCTTCATTCATGCTGTGTTAGATGGTTTTAACAGGTTTCTGCTGGTTTTAACAAGTTTTCGCGCTGCTGGTCTCAGATCAACACCACCAATGATGAGCGGGATCGGTCCAACCCTTTCCGCTTCGCCAACATCGGTGTGGAGAAGTTCCTGGAGCTGAACTCGGAGCAGAATCACGACGATTACTGCCTGGCCTACGTCTTCACCGACAGAGACTTCGACGACGGCGTGTTGGGTCTGGCCTGGGTCGGAGCTCCCGCGGGTAAACGCCAGCGCTTCTGCGTGAAGCTGCAGCTTCAGGTGCCAGGGTCAGGTGATTCTGATGATCCTGTGTGTTTCCTCAGGGAGTTCTGGAGGCATCTGTGAGAAGAGCAAGCTCTATTCCGACGGGAAGAAGAAGTCTCTCAACACGGGAATCATCACGGTCCAGAACTACGCCTCACACGTGCCTCCCAAAGTCTCGCACATCACATTCGCACATGAGGTCGGACACAACTTCGGCTCGCCGGTGAGTTGACCGTGAGCAGTCGCACATCTGCCTGAATGCTTGTGATTCATGATCTCTGAAACTGTTGAGAACTTAAACTATCTCAAGATCTGTGAGACATCATGATGATGATGATGATGATGATGGTGGTCTGTCTTGGTCCCTCAGCATGACTCCGGGTCGGAGTGCACTCCAGGCGAGTCCAAGAGCCAGGACAAGAAGGAACGAGGGAATTACATCATGTACGCCCGCGCCACATCCGGAGACAAGCTGAACAACAACAAGTTCTCCGTGTGCAGCATCAAGAACATCAGCCAGGTGCTGGAGAAGAAGCGCGGCAGCTGTTTCGTGGGTGAGAGGCTCAGAACGACCGACGGCAGCGGTCTCAGAGCTGTGACCGGAGCTGACGCGTGTGTTTTTGTGTGTGCTGGACAGAGTCCGGGCAGCCGATCTGCGGGAACGGGCTGGTGGAGCCGGGCGAGCAGTGCGACTGCGGATACAGCGATCAGTGTAAAGACGAGTGCTGCTACGACGCCAATCAACCAGACAACAGGAAATGCAAACTCAAACCCAACAAAGTCTGCAGGTAAAAACACTGTCAGAACGTTATTGTGTCGTTTTCACATGTCCATTACTGTGATTCGTCCAG
Organism: Zacco platypus; assembly: GCA_038088235.1. Taxonomy (NCBI): domain Eukaryota; kingdom Metazoa; phylum Chordata; class Actinopteri; order Cypriniformes; family Xenocyprididae; genus Zacco; species Zacco platypus. The sequence goes on along the minus strand of JBBHEA010000037.1, from coordinate 119,056 downwards.
ACATTAAAGCTTCCGTCAGAACAGCAGTTCAACAGATAAACCCTGCTGTACTTTCCACTGTCAGAATATAATGTTTTACAGGGAAAATGTGCTTAACTTACATAAATATAGTCATACTGTTAAAATCTACATTGGTCCTAAAGATAGGCTTGATTTCTTTAGACCCATATTCAGTTTACAGTAATGTTAACAATAATCAATAGTGACCGCTGCTTTCAGAACTTGAATCTTTTGTTTTGACTCTAGTAAGGATCCGAATCATTTTCTCTCTCCATGAATACGAAAAACTTCTAGTTTAGATTTTTTCCAGCTGCACTCCATTTTATCAGTTGTTGTAGATGAAAACATTGGTGTGATTAATCAAGCCTTCCATAAATCAAACAAAACAAACTCTACAATTGAATAAAATAACATATTATACACACTTCATATTTAATTGTATTAGATTCACTGCATTAATAGATTACACTTTCATTTACACATCTACAGGTTGCTGTTTTTCTGCTTGTTTTCACTGCGTTTACAGTTTTGATTCACCAGCATGTGAATCATTTTGATTGTTTTTAAAAAGCTTTGTTTCTCCCATCACTAATAATCAATATTCATCTTAGTTAACATAAACGGCTGTATTTTTATTATCTCAAGTCTCTTGAATAATATTTGCAGATAAAACTTTGATTTTAATAATGTATTTGTAAATATTGAAATTGAAGCTTAATGAATGTTTTAGAGTATTTCTCATCGTTTGGTGATGTAAACTCATGTAATCCTGTGAACGGTCACCCTACTCCTATTCCCAGTCATTTCTCCGTCATCATGTGATTGGATTGGTTACTGTACACTCACGCGTCCTTCGATCACATCCGGAAAGAGCAGCGTTTCTTTAGCGTCAGGTGTTGATTCTGTGTTCATGTCATGTGATGCTGTCAGTCCGAGTCAGGGTCCGTGCTGTACGGCCGACTGCAGCTACAAGAGCCGTAACGAGAAGTGCCGCGAGGAGTCGGAGTGCGCTCACCAGGGCATGTGCAGCGGCGCCTCCGCCCAGTGTCCCACCTCAGAGCCCAAAGCCAACTTCACCGCCTGCCACGGGGACACGCAGGTCTGCCTCAACGGGGTGAGTGACCGCACGCGCACACACACACACACACACACACCACATGCATGTTCACGTCACTCACATCTGAGCCCGTGTGTGTGTGTGTTCAGGGCTGCTCCGGGTCCATCTGTGAGAAGTACGGTCTGGAGGTCTGCACCTGCGCCAGTGTGGACGGCAAAGACGAGACGGAGCTCTGCCACGTGTGCTGCATGGAGAAAAGTCAGTACAGACAGCGTAACGTGTGTCATGTGATCATTTTCTTGCAGTGGACGCTGACTCGCATCATATCAGTGTGACCGGTTCGCTCTTCCATCTCAGAGTAGCTTCATTTCCATCAACGCTCCAACACAAGGCATAATTTAATAATGATTATGGTTAATAATAGCAGTGTTAGAGAAGCCGTCTGATTACACAAGCACTGCCAAACGAACGACACTTTGAGGAAATCATGCCAGCAAGTTCATATTTCTGCAGTATTCTCTGTAAATGCAGTTGTGATGTCTGTTACTGCATTCAGGAGAATATTTGCCTCAGGACATTTTTATTGCGATTATTAAACGAAACACAAGATGGCGCCAGTTATGTTTGTATGAAATGAGATCCAGTGTCGTGATCAGAATCACACTTCATAAACGCTATTAATTATCCTGCTTAATTTAAAGATGCTTATTATTGCTCTGTTCATAACAGACTTCATTTGGTGAAATCAGGAAATATTCTGTCAAAAAAATCAGTTTCTTTTAAATCACAATTTGTTTATTCATTTAAATGTTCAGTTAGTGTCTGAAAGGTCACAATTATTTTCTTGATTTATTAAGTTTTTGATGTCAGTTTAAAGAACAGTAATGCTTTATTTTACAGTGTTCACACCTCACCTGTACATGATACCAGAGAATGAGGCATAATTACGATCAACTAAACCCTAATTATCAGTGCAGTCTCGTGTGATCACTGTAACAACCAAAAACTAAAACACAAGAACCGCAGTGAAGATGATTGCAGTTCAGTACTCTGATGATCCCGCTTTTATTGAGAGATGAAATCAGTCACATGATAAAACATCGTTCGCAATAAGACCGGCAGCTTTCTCTGTAAACCTGGAGAACAACGAGACCCAATCTGTTTCTTCACTGTGTCATTCTGCTAAAGTTGCTGACATGATGACGTGTGTGTGTGTGTGTGTGTGTGTGTGTGACAGTGAACCCCAGCACCTGCAGCAGCACCGGCTCCGAGCGTCTCGCCCGCTTCTTCAATAAGAAGGTCACCACTCTTCAGGCCGGATCGCCCTGCAACGACTTCAAGGGCTACTGCGACGTGTTCATGAAGTGCCGTCTGGTGGACGCCGACGGTCCTCTGGCCCGCCTGAAGAAAGCCATCTTCAACCCGGAGCTGTACGAGAACATCGCCGAGTGGATAGTGGCAAGTGTCCTCTCCTCTCCTCTGGTCAGGTGGTTGTGTTTGAGTGTGACGCGTGTGTTGACGGAGTGTTTTGCGCGCAGGCTCACTGGTGGGCGGTGCTGCTGATGGGGATCGCTCTGATCATGCTGATGGCGGGATTCATTAAGATCTGCAGCGTTCACACGCCCAGCAGCAACCCCAAACTTCCTCCTCCAAAACCGCTGCCAGGTAACAGACGCGCCGCACACTCACACTGCAGCGCGTGACCCGGTTTCTCACTCTCTCTCTCTCTCTCTCTCTGTGCTGAAGGAACGCTGAAGAGACGGCGAGCTCAACACGCCGCGCAGCAGCAGCAGCAGCAGCAGCATCACCAGCACCACAACCAGAACCAGCACGCTCACGGCCACCAGAACCAGCGGCCGGCTCCACGTCAGGCCCAGCGCCAGCCGCAGCCGCAGCGCCACCACCGGCAGCCCCGCGAGAACTACCAGATGGGCCAGATGAGACGCTGAGAGCGCCGGAGCCTCCGGTCCACGGCCCGACTGAAGGACGCATCCGCCGCCCCCTCCAGAACTCCCTCTCGTCCGGTTCTAGAGCTCCTTCAGTCGGGCCGCGGGGCGAGGCTTTACTCCAAAGAACCGAGCCGGGCCGCACCACATCATCACTACAGAACGCCAGAGCTTCGTCCGGGATCACGCACTGAACCGGAAACTTAACGGGAACATGTCCAGGGTCCATAATGCTTCCGCAGACTGGAGTAAAAATGAACCACGACTCCGCCGCTCATTCACGTTTGCTTCGGAGCAGTTTCGTTTGGTAATGATCACTTTCGTTCGTTTGTTTCGCCCTCGCGTGCCAAGGTTTCCCGGGGTATTTGTAGATAGAGCCTGTAGTCACTTCTTTCCTTTGAAAACACTAAAGACTCGACGCGCTTTGATATGAAAACGTCATCTTTTTAAGGAAGCGTCTGGAGCTTCGGCCCGAATCGTTGCCATCTGGTCGGAAAAGGACTTTTATTTTGTAAGACCAGAAATATTACGCCTTCCCTTTTCCAGACTCACGGCTGTACAGAGAAACGATATTAGCTGTATTATACGAAGATTATTTCTTCTACTGTCGATAAGAGATTTACAGTTGCAGTTTTGTTGACAACACTCAGGACTCAAAAACGCTCAAACGGAGGCGGCGCGAGGAGGACGATCCCGCGGGAGCCGCCTGACGTCATTCCGCCGTTGACCTGCTTCATTCCGTGTGTGTATATAGCTCATCTCCAGTCACGTCCTCGCGTTCACCGCACTTCCTGCACACGCCGAACGAGGATTTTGTTGTGTTTGTGTCAGCGGTGCGACCGTGAAGATGAAGATCGTGCTCGTGTCTCTGGAAGCTTGTTTCCGCCACGGAACGAAAGAGTTCAAAAGTAGATGCGACTTTATCTGCGCGATTCGCGCTTTTTCCTCACAATTCAGACCATTTTCTGGCGATTCTGAATTTTTTTCTCGCAAATCCAATTTTCCTGCAATTCTTTTTTCAGTTGAATTCCTGGAAAAAAGTCAGAATTGCGAGAAATAAAAACCTCACAATTGCAAGAAAGAACTCAGAATGCCGAGAAAAGTCCGATTCGCTAAAGAAATATCTGAGTTGAAGAAGAAGCTTGAATTGCCAGAAAAAAGTCAGAATTGAAGACATTTTTTGCAAATCTGAATTATTTGCTCACAATTATGATTTTTATTTCTTGCAATTAAAGTTTTTTTCTTGCATTTCAGACTTTTCCACACAATTATGAATTTTAATTTTTTAATTGCTAGTTTTTATTTCTCTCCATTCTATTCTCGCCATTCTGACTCTGTTGTGAGTTCTGAAGTCCTGCTTGTAAGGAAAAAGTAGCGGTGACCTTTTTGACCTTTGTGTTCTGTGGCAGAAACGACGTGTCAGAAGACTGAAGGAACTGAAAGTGTTTTTGCTGTGGAATCGTGTGAAACGACGATTTGAACCCTGCAAATGTGTTTTAAAGTGTAGCTGTAGAGGATTCTCACGGTGTTATTAACTCCAAGGTTTAGTTTACAGTCCTCATCCTCCTCATCCTCCTGCAGATGGGCGGCAGTCTCAGGTGTGTGAAGGGCCGCTCGCCGAGGGAACATCACGCTTCCCTTCATCCTCTCTGACAGAGAGCGGGACTTGATTATGTCACGTCCATCTCAGCAGGTGTAAACTATGTACAGTAACTGGAGAATTTCTGTTATATTTGAAGGTACATTTTGATACTTTTCTTTTGTTCGAGTCCAGGCCGCCCGCCGAGCCACATCCGGTTCTTCTTTTCCGTACTGCCGTCTGCCATGAAGAAACGAGGCGGCGCTTCGGGGGTTTCGCGGCGGTCTGGACTGAAGGAGATCTGAATATTTGCCTGTATTTGACTTCTTTTCATTTTTATGTAGTCTTGGTGAAATTTCATAGAGGAAAAGTGCACTGAATAAAAGTCTTAATCGAGTCCAAATGTTGTAGGTGAAAATAGGCTGAACACTAAAATTGAGAAACGAATGAACAAAAAAAGATTAATACTGCTGTCTGTTAATGTTCACTGTGTTTTATACAGTACCTAAATTTTTGTTCACTTTGAACATTTTTACGTAACATTTCAAAACGTATTGTGCAAAGAGATGTAATTTTTTTGGAGTACTTGAAATGCATTAATAAAAAGACTGGGTTGAATGGCTGCGGTGCGTCCTCATGTGTGTGTGTCCGTCCTCGAGGATCCGCAGCGTCGGAACTCCCGCTCCGCCGAGGCCTTCAGACGCGTGACTTCAGAGACGCCGCAGAACCACGTCCTGCGCGGATCATGGAAACATTAAAAATGTCTTTTACGAAACATCTTCAACTCTAAAACTTACAAAAAGTTAAATAATAATAAAAATAAGTTCTGTGTCAAACTTTAGGTTAATATCTCAAAAAAACCAAACTTTTCCACTAGATGACATCCTGACTTCGATTTCCATAAATGGAGTGAGTGATCTGAACCATATAGTTCCATAATTTTCTAAATATTTTTGAAGTAGACTGTCCTGTTCTGAAGAAGTTTGTGCAAAAACCCTCATAAAAAACCTAAAGAACCATACAATTTGGCACCATATCACAAATGGAGAGTCGATGGCTTTTTTCAGTTGAATTCCTAGAAAAAAGGTATGGTTTACTGCTCTGTCATTTCTTTTTTCACTGAGGTTTTTGGCGAATTGTATTGAATCCAATTACGGCAGCGATCATTCTCCCTCTGCCATGTTTAAATCTTCTGACTGCCCAACTCTGGCATCAAAATGATCTCGGAGTTCAGTAGTAAATGTGACATGATTCATGTCCAATTTTACTCCAGGAAACACTGACACCGACTGGGAATTTCCGACTAGAAAACACTGACTGGAAATGCACAAAGTTCCAGAATCGTCACAAACCTGACTATCTAGAGAGCGTTTGTGAATGTTTACGTGGTTGTCAGTGAATGGGACACTGCATTTTATTCAAAATGAAATATCTTCAATACATTTTAGCTTTAATGAGATTTCCCCAATAAATAAAGAATAAAACATCAACAAAGCGCTTGAACGCGACAAGCTTGCAATCACAACTTCTGAAGTAGGAAGGAGGAAATTCCTAAAATTGATCACTTTCAACTAGGAAACCTGACTGGGAAACTCCGACATGGAATTTCCAACTAGGAAACTGACTAGTAATGTTCGACTAGGAATTTTCAACTAGCTATTATCTCTAAGGTATTATTTGGAATTTCGGACTTGGAATTTCCAACTAGGAATTTCCGACTAGGAATTTCGGACTTAGCATTTCCAACTAGAAAACTCCAGCTTGAAATTTCAGACTTGGAAACTGACTAGAAATCAACTAGGATTTTCAACTAGGAATTTCCGACTAGGAAAGGCAGACTTGGAATTTCCAACTAGGAAACTGACTAGTAATGTTCGACTAGGAATTTTCAACTAGCTATTATCTCTAAGGTATTATTTGGAATTTCGGACTTGGAATTTTCAACTAGGAATTTCCGACTAGGAATTTCGGACTTAGCATTTCCAACTAGAAAACTCCAGCTTGAAATTTCAGACTTGGAAACTGACTAGAAATCAACTAGAATTTTCAACTAGGAATTTCCGACTGGGAATTTCCAACTAGGAAACTCTGACTTGTCATTACTCACTGTTGTTACCGAAATATTTTAAGCATAAACTCACTTCCATTTGATGCATTTTTCTGGAAAAAAAAGACTTGGTTTCTGAAGTCATTTTGCTTTTCTTGATTTAAGAATACTTAGATATTTGTGCTGGAAAACTACAAAAACTACTGAGGAAAGACAATTTTATTCTGTCTGAAATTCAGCGAATCTCACTTTTCCTGACTCTCTCCTGATTTGATCCGGATCCTCCACACACTGAGTTCCACGTCCTGGTCGGATCCGTTCCAGCTCATGATGTTCCTGACGCGCCTCAGCCAGCTGGACCACACCAGCTCGCCCTTCCAGACCAGCCTGATGGAGATCAGGTGACCCAGATCAGAGGCCACCGCAGCCAGTGAGGTGTAGGCCTTCGGGCTGCTGCTGTCCTGATACCTGCAGCACACCAGAGGTTCATGAAGATCACATCCACTACTTCAGTGATGCTAACACTCATACTGACACACACACAACACTGCTCCGTGGAGATTAGTATTAGTATTAATTAGTTAATTATTAATTATTAGTATTAATATTATTAGTAGCCTAATATTTCTACTGGAATGAAGCAGCTTCGGTTTACTTGATTATCCAGACATCATTTATTTATTTATAAAAATCAACTTTTGAGGAAGGTTTATTTGTTCATCTCTCTATCATCATTGTAGTTGCATTATATGTTTTAAAACTACAGAGCTTTGATCATAAAACTAAGCATTTAAATATCATCTTGCTAAGACATTTATATGCATTTTTGTTAGTCTGTTATAAAGATCTCATTGATTTATGTTACAAGCATCAGAATTTTATATAAATATCAGAATCTCTGAATAAAAACCAGCTGTTTTTTCCTCCATATTCTCACTTTATCAGAATACAGGTGCTGGTCATATAATTAGAATATCATCAAAAAGTTGATTTATTTCACTAATTCCATTGAAAAAGTGACTGATATACAGACTGATATATTTCAAATGTTTATTTCTTTTAATTTTGATGATTATAACTGACAGCTAAGGAAAATCCCAAATTCAGTATCTCAGAAAATTTGAATATTGTGGAAAGGTTCAATATTGAAGACACCTGGTGCCACACTCTAATCAGATAATGAACTCAAAACACCTGCAAAGGCCTTTAAATGGTCTCTCAGTCTAGTTCTGTAGGACAAAATCATGGGGAAGACTTCTGACTGGACAGTTGTACAAAAGACGACCATTGACACCTTGCAGAAGAAGGGCAAGACACAAAAGGTCATTGCAAAAGAGGCTGGTGTTCACAGAGCTCTGTGTCTAAGAGCATTAATAGAGAGGAGAAGGGAAGGAGAAGATCAAGCAATAGGGATAACTGCACCCTGGAGAGGATTGTGAAACAAAACCCATTCAAAAATGTGGGGGAGATTCACAAAGAGTGGACTGCAGCTGGAGTCAGAGCTTCAAGAGCCACCACGCACAGACGAATGCAAGACATGGGTTTCAGCTGTCGCACTCCTCGTGTCAAGCCACTCTTGAACAACAGACAGCGTCAGAAGCGTCTCGCCTGCGCTAAAGACAAAAAGGACTGGACTACTGCTGACCGCTCCAAAGTTATGTTCTCTGATGAAAGTAAATTATGCATTTCCTTTGGGAATCAGGGTCCCAGAGTCTGGAGGAAGAGAGGAGAGGCACACAATCCACGTTGCTTGAGGTCCAGTGTAAAGTTTCCACAGTCAGTGATGGTTTGGGGTGCCATGTCATCTGCTGGTGTTGGTCCACTGTGTTTTCTGAGGTCAATGCAGCCGTATACCAGGAAGTTTTAGAGCACTTCATGCTTCCTGCTGCTGACCGACTTTATGGAGATGCAGATTTCATTTTCCGACAGGACGTGGCACCTGCACACAGTGCCAAAGCAACCAGTACCTGGTTTAAGGACCATGGGATCCCTGTTCTTAATTGGCCAGCAAACTCGCCTGACCTTAACCCCATAGAAAATCTATGTGGTATTGTGAAGAGGAAGATGTGATATGCCAGACCCAACAATGCAGAAGAGCTGAAGGCCACTATCAGAGCAGCCTGGGCTCTCATAACACCTGAGCAGTGCCACAGACTGACCGACTCCACGCCGCATCGCTGCAGTGATTCAGGCAAAAGGAACCCAAACTGAGTATTGAGTGCTGGACATGCTCATACTGTTCATGTTCATACTTTTCAGTTGGCCAAGATTTCTAAAAATCCTGTGTTTGTGTGGCTCTTCAGTAATATTCTATTTTTCTGTGATACTGAATTTGGGATTTTCATTAGTTGTCAGTTATAATCATCAAAATTTAAAGAAATAAACATTTGAAATATATCAGTCTGTGTGTAATGAATGAATATAATATACAAGTTTCACTTTTTGAATGGAATTAGTGAAATAAACTTTTTCAACTTTTTGATGATATTCTAATTATATGACCAGCACCTGTGTATCAAATATGATGCAAAACATAAAACACATATGCAAACTTATTTTGAGGATTTTCTTTTTTTTTAAAGATTTATTTTTTGAAGTTTTTGCCTTTTTATTGAGACCGGACAGTCAGTTGACAGGAGGTGAAGGGATCGGGAAGGTCCGTTAACTCGAGCTGTCTGTCGATGCTCTGCCCACAGGGCTATCGGAGAGGACATGTTGGGGATTTTCTTTTATATTTCGTCTAAAGCTTCAATAAACTGCTCCATTTTTCTGCCTATTATTTTACACACCAGGCTTGAAAGGGTCAATGTAGATTTAAGATTCGTGTTCCGGGACTCACAGTGTGATGGGAACATCTCGGATCTCTCCTCGAGTCCCATTGACCGAGACGGACAGCTCGGCCTGGACCGGCTCCATCAGGTTCATCAGCAGGACTCTGATCTGGTAGTGAAACACTGAGGGAGAGGGCGTGTGTTCACTATATAAACAGACACAGGAAACACCTTCCTGTCCAGACGCCTGTCTAGACTCAAACATGGGCCACAATTACGAGAGCATTAACTGACCTTTATAGGGCGCTTCTGGGCCGGTTTTGAAGAACAGGCCTTTAGCGTTCCTCCCCACGCGCTCGAGCCGCACGTCGTAGCCCAGCGTGTTGCAGCGCATCTGTTTGCAGTCGAGGCACAGGCCTTTGTTGAAGGTGCTGTCGTCACGGCAACGGTAGCCTATTATGGGCTGGCTGGTGTTGATCAGGGAGTCGGTGAAGAGCTTGACTGCGCGCTCGTGGGCGCATTTAATGGTCTTGGGAACACCTAGAACACACAGTGAGTCATTATAATGACTAAAATAGTTTTACTATGTTTAGTACGTTACATGATGCCGTTCACACAGAATGTGTTCTTGAGTTGTGTAATGATCGGGTTTATGTGAATATGACTAGAAGTGTTTGAGTCTGTGTGTATATATTTAAATTTGAAGCTTCTGACACCAAGATAAACGAGCAAATTTGGCAATATCTCAAGACCCCAGTGTTTTGTTCCATAAAACACATGCAGTTCAAACGGCCCTTTATGTTGGATGTTGGATTCAGTAAATAACAGAACATCTGACAGTATTTCTCAGGTCCGGTACCTTGCAGGCCGTACTGATAGACGTTACTGTAAATGTCGAGCATCTTGCAGCCGGGCTGAAAGGAGCCTCCGTTGGGGTAGAAGTCCACGTGACCGACGCTCTGCTTTATTCCCACTCCCGGCATGATGCTGGATTTGGTGAAGGTGTGGATGGCGTCCACAAACTGAGCGTCGTCCCGAGACAGTCTGTCAAACGCCGGCAGACCTTCGAAGTGCGGCCCGGCCGGATCCAGTCCTGCGTCACACAACAGACATCAATGAAAACGAGCTTCAGACTGTGATGTTCATTATGGGCTGGAACGTGTGATTCCAGACGAGACTTTCCTTGAGCTTCTCATCAGACGTTGGAGAACGCAGGTGTTTTTCTACACAACGGGGAGTTTCAGACTGAACCGTGTTAAGAACTTCAGCTGCTCATTCTACTGATGACAGCTGGATAACATGGTCAGGTGACAGAACTGCATCTTTCTGACGCTCACTGACTGTCAACACCAGCAGACTCTGATAAATCCTGTTTCATGCATGTGTTTGCCTTCTTCATACCAGTAATGCGGCCCACTTTCCTCCGTCCTCTGAAATGGCTTCCGGCAAATCCTGCCACATGCGCTCCCAGACTGTAGCCAATCAAATGGACTTCATCCATGGAGAGCTGAGCAGCTTCCTGTCCAGAGAGGAAGTAGCGTCAGGACTCAAACACTTAGATCAGGGGTCTCCAAACTCATCCGGCGGAGTCTGTCTCCAACTTGCCTCAACACACCAGCCTGGAAGTTTCAAGTAGTTTCTAGTCTGCCTAATTAGACCTTGATAATCTGGTTCAGGTGTTTGGCTGGAGTTGGAGCTGAACTCTGCCGGACGGAGCGAGTTTGAACACCCCTCACTTATGTTTCCTTCACGTGCTCTCGGAATGATCATAAATATGAGTTTCCTAGGTAAAAATCGCACTTTAACGCCCTCCCGTTTTGAAAATTGAATGCGATGAGCTCGTAATCACGACTTGGACGTGGGAATTGTCAAATTTCCGACAGCACGTGAAGGCAGCGTTAGAGACTGATGCACATGGAGCTTTTGTATTTACATTTTTAAAATATAGTCACCATATATTCAAAACTGGTTCCTGCTTTTGTATGGACTATTGCAGTGTTTATTCTAAATGATTTCTCAAGGTCATCCTTATCAATTGGATATAGAAAAAAATTTGCGTGGTGTCCGAGGGAAGGGCTCCAAGCTCGGAATGTGGCCCGGATCCAGAGTATACTCACCCAACCCCCGGTTGGGATGGGAAATATTTAAGGAGTATCGGGGGAGGGGGGGGGGGGTGCTGGGAGACTGTCCTGGGACAGAGGTTGGTTGGCTATATATCCTCACATGTTTATTAGGTTGATTATCTGAATGTGCTCCTGCACTACTTGTTATTAAACATCATTTATTGGTGGACATCATTATTGTTTTAAATCAGAATATCTTCCTCTCGCAGCATCTCCTCTCTGATGACGAGGGCGGGGCAACCTGTCACTCACATGAGATCCACCAATACCAAACCACAACCATCCAATCAACTCCCCACAGACACAATCAAGCCCCGCCCACATCTGTTCTTGTTTGAGAAGAGATTCACTCGAGAGGAGATTTGTAAAATGATGTGCAGTTCACACGACAGAACGAACCCACTGGACCACAGCATGTTTAGGTTTTTAGCTGCGGTGGGTTTAATTCCCAGAACGTTCCCATTAAAGATCCTCATTACCTCCAGCCATTTGAGCAGCGCGGCCACGTCCTGCCCCACCTGTCTGCTGTTCTTAGCTGCGATTGGATACGGCTGAAGGGCCAGATTCCTCCAATCGCTGATGAGCACGTTGACCTGCCCGAGCCGGACCTTCAGCGCAGAGGCCAGACTGAAGATCCACCGCTCCATGAGTCCGTTCATCTGAAAGCAGAAGAACACATCAACAGTGTGATTCATTCCCTTCCCTCCGTCTCGAAGAACTTCCTGTTGGCTCTGCATGTTTGTTGACACATGAACTTTCACAGGCAATAAACAGACGCTTAGTGGGAAAAACTAATGATGGCATTTCTACGGAGAAAAAGCTGCTCACTATCGTTCTCCATCATCCCAGCCAACAATAACAGGTTATTTCTGAATGTTCAAAAGCTCCAGTTTTTAAGATGTTTTTTCTTGGTTATGCGAACGCTGAGGAAACATTGCGTTCTTCAAACATTATGGGAACGTTACTTTTGAATGTTCTCTGAACATTCTGACATGAGTAGTAACATTTAAAAAACGCTAGAAGAACGTCCAACTAAAACGTTCATGAACGATGAATAAATAATGTTTTTGAGCTAATGTTACATTATTAACGTCCAGATAACTTTAACTTTCTATTAATGTTAATGGAAGAACGTTCGTTCAGAACCTTGACACAACATTCCATGAGATCTGGGATCAGATTCTCATCCCGTTCCCTTCATGTTTGTGTCTGCCATACCGTCCATCCGTGTAGGATCAGCACCAGAGGATGGCTTTGGTTGTAGCCGCATCTGAGGAGGCTTTCGGACCTGAACGGGACCAGGGCGCAGGTCTCCTCGAACACCGTCCCCTCGTGATACAGATGGAAGCTGGACTTCAGCAGCGTCTTCACTGGAGTCTCTGCCGCAGCTTCTGGAAATAGACCAGATGTGTAATTTCAGAGAAACCCCGTCCCATCATGCCGTTCTGTGGCTTTCAACTCTTTCCATGGCAAACGTTCAAAGAGCCTCTCTGAGAACATGCAATTACACCCTGAGGTTCCCTGAGTCAGACTAAAATCAGAGCAGCGTGTGCCGGTATGAGTTTCAGGAATCAGGTTGTGCTCACCTGTGGCGTTTGGGTCTCCTCTCACAGACGCAGTGAACACACACACGAGGAATAAAGCGCTCAGGACTCTCATGATCAGCGGAGGGAACCGCGAGCCTCTCCCGATCCACTTCTGCTCTTCTGTGGAGTCTGAAGAGCGGCTCAAGGTAGAGAGAGTGCGGGAGACGGTGGGAGGGGCCTGAGTGACTCACGGGAAAAGACTCTCCGCTCTGATTGGCTGCTGCTTCTTCCAGTGTTTGTAAAGGGAAAACGGAGTGGGTTAATCCGTTACCGGTCTCCACCCCCTCTCTGTGACTGGTTGTAGTTCTTGCGCTGGAATCAGACCTCTGTAGAGAAGACAGCAGATCACTGCAGCTTCAAAAAATGAAAGTGTTAAAAAAGTTCACTGTAAAGCAAATCAAACTTTTATGTTACACAAAATGAATATTTTAAAGAGTAATCTGGACTTTCACAATGGTTTTCACCCGACGAATGTTTGTGAGTTTTATGAATGATGATACAAAAATATGTGATGCAATGAAAAAAGTTTCACACCTCGTGAGTCGTGAGATGTTCTCAGGTTTGGCTTGTTGAAACATGTCGTCTGTATAAAGGTTATTAACTCAAAATGAAACCAACATGACCTGAAACAATGAAGTTTTCAACACCAGTGGGTGTGAATTTCCTCGTGTGACTGTGATCGGCCGTCACTCAGAGGATCAAGTTGTTTTTTCCTAGTTGTGTGTCATCTGGACTGAACATTAACTTTTAATTCAAAGAACATTATGCTTTATAGAAGTTTTTTGCATGTGTTAACAGAAATAGACACGAAAATAAAAAACAGTGAAGATGAACGTCAGCAGAAACTGATGTGTGTTTGTAAGAAAGACCCGTTTGCTGTAAAAGTTTCTTCTTTATTTCAGCAAAAAACACAAATATACAGTGTTAAAGGATTTCATTACAAAAGA
>JBBHEA010000037.1:90000-95000 GCA_038088235.1 Zacco platypus | reverse complement strand
AGACGGATCAACCGGGGCCACAGAAGGACAGAATGAAATTTTTATCAAAAACACTTTTTTTACTGAAGAATATATAGTTCTTGAAACTTATATGAGGATAGATTGAGACAGAGAGACAGTCAGACAGACAGAGAGACGGTCAGACAGAGAGACGGTCAGACAGACAGACGGACGGACGGACGGACGGACGGACGGACGGACAGACAGACAGACAGACAGACGGACGTCAGACAGACAGACGGACAGACAGACGGACGGACAGGCAGGTTACCTGCGTGTCCTCCAGGTGTCTGGTCAGCGCTCGGTTGGCTCCACACATGTGCTCCTCCTGCTGTCTGACCTCCTGCAGCTCCTCCTCCAGATTCTGTTTCTCCACCTGATCATCAAGAGAAGATTCATTCAGACGGTTTGGAATGATTCATGATTCGCTCAGCTGAATCAGCTCATGATTTCTACAGAGGATCATGGCCAACATGCTCAATTAAGCAATAAATGGGCACAAACTGGGATGTTTTTATGTTCCTCCTCCTGATCGAGAAGCACAAGTCAGTTTTATTGATGTATATTGATGTTCATCTCACCATCAGCTGCTCCACGTGTTCTCTGAGCTGCGTCTCCTGCGTCTCCTTCTGCTGGATGAGGAGGTTGAGAGAGGAGATCTGCTCCTCCAGAGCGCAGGTCTTCTGCACGAGCTCTGCTTTAGTCTGGGTCAGGTCTGAGATCAGCGTCTGACTGGCTTCTTTCTCCTCCGCCACCTCCAGAACCTTCTGTCCCAGCAGCGCCACACTCTGGACGGAGAGACGGACAGTTGAGTCAAGAAACACTCAATTCATTTTTATTTCATCTTAATGCTTAATACTTGAGGTTAATGTTGTACTCTTTTTAGAAACATGACAGTACCTACCTAATGTTACTCGAGGGGTTCCAGCCAAATTTACAGTGTTTCTGTGACTGTCAAAGCATGTGAATATGAGGCTTGTGATTGGCTGTGTGAATCTAGGCGTCTATCGCTGCACAGGTTTGGCAGCTAATGCAGGGTTAACAGCGCAAAAGCGACTCTAATCCTGCACCAGAGCAGGGTTTCATGACCCCGGGTAAAAAGCATTAGGTTAGGGTCTAAATTGCAGGTTTACGTGGGGTTACAAGCGGGAGTTTAGCACCACGATAAGCGCAGCCCTATGAGTATGCTCTGACGAAAGCATCTCTTCTTGTCTTGTAAGGGTTAGGGTGTGTTTTCGTGTGTTGGTAACCCAGGTGTTTCTGAGCTCCTTACCTCTTTGGCCTGGTCCGTGGCCTCCAGCAGTCGGCGAATCTCCTGCTGCTGCTCCTCCTGCAGCGTCTGCAGGTCTGTGGCGTGATCAGAGATCTCGTCCTCCAGCGCTCCTCGCAGGGCCGTCAGCTCCCTCTCCCTGCGGCGTAACGCCTCCTCCTGCTCCTCCTGCACCCGCTGCAGTGCCTCGAACTCGCCCCGCAACACACACAGATCCTGAGGGATGACAGCAGCTTAGAGTCTCGCTTCACCCACACCACCTCAGCCCAACCGGCTCGTACCTGCAGCAGCCCGTCTCTCGCTCCGGCCTCGCAGCTCTTGGCGCTGTCCAGCTCGTCATGGATGTCAGACAGCTGCTGCTGGAGATCTCTCATGTCAGAGCGACACTGATCACGAGCCCTTCTGGCCTGGAGGAGCCTGAACACACACACACATACACACACACACTCTGATGACTGAACTGATCTCATGATCACACTGCAACATTCATACTGTTATTGAACTGAATCAACACTGAACTGAATCAACACAGAACTGAACTGAGTCAACATTGAACTGAATCAACATGAAACTGAACTGAATCAACACTGAACTGAATCAACACTGAACTGACCCTTCGCAAAGATCCGCCCCCTTTAGTTACTGTTGCTATGTCCGACAAGTCATGCGCTCTCACGCCACACATCATGTTCATTGCGGAGCAAAGAGGACACTGACAACACGTCGACAGACAATGTGGAACAGTTTCATATTTAAGATACTGTAATGTTTTAAAGCAGTTGAATCAATAAATAGCGTCTAGTGTGTGTTTAATGTGTGGTGACAGATCGCTGTAGCTCCTCGTGAAGCGATCATCTCTTCATACTAGTTCATTTATAGCATCAAATAAACATGAATGAACATCAGAAGGAATGTTGTTTCAAGACGTGATTCAAGTTCACCAACGTTAATCTACTAACTGGCAGATTTGGGATTACACAGAACTGAACTGAATAACACTGTTGTCTTCCGTAGAGCTTCACAGCAGAATATGAGTTTGTTTACATCACTGATTCTGTTATTTTCGTGTTCATCACTGTGATGCTGCTTTGAAACGATCTGTGTTGTACAGAGCAGGTTAATTTGTGAAGACAGGACCGTCTGTGCTCACTGGTCGAGTGACGTCTGCAGCTCTTTCTCCATGTCGGTCAGCTTGTGTCGCAGCGTCACCTGCTCCTGTTCGCTCCTCTCTAGCGCCTCCTGGAGTCTCTTCAGCGCCGCGTTTCCCTCCTCCTTCTCCTCAAGCAAACTCTGGCGGTTCTGTGGAGACACGAATGACGTGAGACGAGGCTCAAACCGCTGAGGATCGTGGTCACGTTCGATCAGATCACCTGCAGCGTTTCCTGCAGCTGCTGCTGTAAGCGACAGACGCTGCTCTCTAGCGCCGCCCTTCTGTCTCTGAGATCATTCACCTCCTCCAGAGGATCTGCACACTCAAACTGTGAATCAGTCAATCAGACAGAGTTACTGTAACCTCAGCATCTGACGGAGAGATTAACAGACTCACATCAATAAATAACGCAATGATAAAATGTGTCACATTTAATTATGCTTTAATTTATTCATTGCAACACTCATGATGTATTCCATTACCTCACAAAGTGTGGTTTTTATTTTAAGCTATTTTACATCCTTTCATTTTGGATGAAAAAATTTAATGAGTTTAACAGCTTATTTTCTATTAATGCTTACGATATGTAAATGTTTATTATACTTCTATTTACTTATTGCAACACGCCATGATTTATTTAATAATTTAATTATATATTTACTTAATTTAGTCAGTTAAATCCCTTCATAATACTTGTCAGTTGCACTTTATTTTACAGTACATGTACTCACCTGAGACACTACTGGCTAATGTAAGGTACGTACCTGGGTTAGGGTTAGTTTAGGGTTAGTTTAGGGTTAGTTTAGGGTTAGTTTAGGGGTAGTTTAGGGTTAGTTTAGGGTTAGTTTAGGAGTAGTTTAGGGTTAGTTTAGGGGTAGTTTAGGGTTAGTTTATGGGTAGTTTAGGGTTAGTTTAGGGTTAGTTTAGGGGTAATTTAGGGGTAGTTTAGGGGTAGTTTAGGGTTAGTTTAGGGTTAGTTTAGGGTTAGTTTAGGGGTAGTTTAGGGTTAGTTTAGGGGTAGTTTAGGGTTAGTTTAGGGGTAGTTTAGGGTTAGTTTAGGGGTAATTTAGGGGTAGTTTAGGGGTAGTTTAGGGTTAGATTAGGGGTAGTTTAGGGTTAGTTTAGGGGTAATTTAGGGGTAGTTTAGGGGTAGTTTAGGGTTAGTTTAGGGTTAGTTTAGGGGTAATTTAGGGTTAGTTTAGGGTTAGTTTAGGGTTAGTTTAGGGGTAGTTTAGGGTTAGTTTAGGGGTAATTTAGGGGTAGTTTAGGGTCAGTTTAGGGGTAGTTTAGGGTTAGTTTAGGGGTAGTTTAGGGTTAGTTTAGGGGTAGTTTAGGGTTAGTTTAGGGGTAGTTTAGGGTTAGTTTAGGGGTAATTTAGGGGTAGTTTAGGGTTAGATTAGGGGTAGTTTAGGGTTAGTTTAGGGGTAGTTTAGGGTTAGTTTAGGGGTAGTTTAGGGTCAGTTTAGGGGTAATTTAGGGTTAGTTTAGGGGTAGTTTAGGGTTAGTTTAGGGGTAGTTTAGGGTTAGTTTAGGGTTAGTTTAGGGGTAATTTAGGGTTAGTTTACGGTTAGTTTAGGGGTAGTTTAGGGTTAGTTTAGGGGTAGTTTAGGGGTAGTTTAGGGTTAGTTTAGGGTTAGTTTAGGGGTAATTTAGGGTTAGTTTAGGGGTAGTTTACGGTTAGTTTAGGGGTAGTTTAGGGTTAGTTTAGGGGTAATTTAGGGTTAGTTTAGGGGTAGTTTAGGGTTAGTTTAGGGGTAATTTAGGGTTAGTTTAGGGGTAGTTTAGGGTTAGTTTAGGGTTAATATCTAGTTATTACACTGTTATTGCAGTTACTATAATAGGTTGGCAGTATGTACACGGGGAACAGGACTGTGAAATAAAGAGTTACCCTTGCGTCGAAGTACCAGCAGTTTCAGTTACTAAATGAAACTGTGTAAAGATGATTTTGGCTTTGCTGATAGACGGTGTATTACCGTGGTAAATGTCCGCTCACCTCCTCCAGCGCTCTGAACTTCAGCGTGTTGATCTGGTCAAACATCAGCTCCACCCGCCGCCTGATAACAGCTTCACCCTCACTGGACCTGAGGGAAAGCAGCCGCACACACTGACAGGGTTATAATCACTCTAAACACATCGGCGTTTACACAGCAGGAGATGTTTAGCAGAAAGCTTCAAGATTTTTATTGATTCATTGACTCTTATGACTTCAGAAGAACACTGGAGCTTCAGAACATCAGTGAAGAGAGAACGGTTTGAACGACATGAAGACAGAATGACCATTTCTGGCTGAACTACTGATTTAAGTGACTCTGTTTTCAGGAATATATCTTGATTCTCATGGTCAGTGGCTGCAGCTGAATGAACCGGATCTACTGTTCTCACCCATCTTTGAGGTAGTTAACCATCACCAGTTTAGCGGTTTCCTCGTCGGGCTGATCCGGAAGCTCTCGCTGTCCTTTCAGGAGATCAGGAGTGGCCTTACAGACACACAACACGAGCAGATCATCAAACACCGAATCAAATGCTTCACATTCAGACTGATTCAAAGTGACTCATTTGAACAGTTTGTTTTCTCTACCT
>JBBHEA010000037.1:65000-85000 GCA_038088235.1 Zacco platypus | reverse complement strand
CATTTACAATTTGCAAATGAATGGAACAAAATAACGAAACAGCCAATAATGACAGATTGCACATGTATTAAAAACTAACTTCCATTTCTTTGCTTTATTTCTTATCATTTATTGCTACTTTTTTATTTTCTTCTTCTGTCACAAAGACAAATTCCTTGTGTTTGTAAACGCGCTCGCCAATAAAACTCGTTCTGATTCTGATCGCATTTCATAACTCTAGTGAGGTCAGAGGTCACACGGAGGCACGTCACCTCGTCCTGGTCCCAGAGTCCCCGGCGGCCGCTCGAGTGTCGCTCGCATCATCAGAGGAGACGCGGGTCACATGACGCATCAGCAGCTCCTCCACCTCGGACACCTCTGACCTCAGCTGCAGAGACACTGAGGCATCATGGGATATCAGCCCTGCAGCCAGAGACAGACATTCAATAAGAAATAAACAACAAATGAATAGAATACAAATAGAATAGATAATATAATAGAATTTGTAATGGAATAGAATAGACCTGAGTAGAATTGAATAGACAATACAGTACAATAGAATAGAATAAAAATAAAATGATTGAATAGAAATAGAATAGAATGAAGGGCACCTGACGAGTGGAATGACATGAGTATGAAATGTAGAACTATAATTCTAATGCTGCAAACACACAGTGTCATTAAACGTGTGATGCTGATTGGTCCACACCTCTGCGACGGGCTCTCTGATTGGTCAGGTCCGCTGCAGGCTGAGCGGCAGACGAGTGTATCGCCAGAGCGGCCGACTCACTCTGCCAATCACAAAACAAGCATGAGTGAGAGCGAGGAACAGTCCAGTGAAGAACCGTCAGCCGAAACTACAAACTCAAACCTACCACTGCTGATGATCCATTGGCTGTCGAGCCAGCGACGGATGCGATTGGCCCGTGGGGCGTCTGTCCAAACAGGCTGCGCAGATCGTCGGTCAGGCCGGCGTGACTGCGCAGGACATGGATGGCTTCGTCCAGCCGGTCCTCCACCTGAGACGGGACAGACAGACTCTCGTTCTCTTGCGTGAAGTTACATCAGATCAAACTGATCTCACTACAGGCTGTAACAGATCTTACCAGCGCAGGGTCGTAATTGGCTGGCAGTGATGTCACTCCAGTGGGTTCTGGGCAGGGATTGGCTCCTGCCGGTGAGAGATGCAGATGTCACACCCTTATTCATGTCAAACCACAGTAATTCAGGAGATACTAAACGAACGGCTGCAGAATAAAACATCTCATCTTTTGATTTACTTAAAACGTTTCAGTTGAAAACATTATTTTGATGACATCCGTTAATGTTAATTGACGTTAATAACACTGATCATTATGCTAACTTAAAACGGTGCGTAATTCCAGCTAAAATTTCTGCATTCGTTTTATTAAGTTGTAGTAATTGAATGAAATTGTTTTGGCTCCTGGTCATCGACACGTGCCCTCAGTGTAGAAACATTTCTGATCCATGAGTCTGAACTTTAGCTGACCGATCGATTGAGTTGTTGTTGAGTTTTGCAGCAGGATGATGATGATGATGATGATGTACCTGTGCAGCGCTCGGCGCCTCCTACAGGTGAGGAGAGAAACGCGGCTACGCTTCTGCCTTGGTGGAAGCTGGACATCGACGGGAGGCGTTTCGCGCCGTCTGAATGCAGTCGCGTGATCTGCACACACAAAACATGTCTGATTATTACTGCATGTCATTATTCATGACTAAACGTTCTGATTGGATGACTTTCTAACCCTTCTGTCACATCTGTAGAGTGAGGGAAAGTTTTACCAGCAGCTCGTGTGATGTCAGGTCTCCACAGTTCCCAGCCTTTGATGAATTTCCCAGCATGCCTTCCTGAGCTGACGGGCTGCTGCCATTGGCTGAGCTCCAGAGTTCTGAACTGCCCATGCCCTCTAACACACACACACACACTCACACGTCACATCATTACATAAAGTGTGATCAGATCGTTCATTTATTGTCTTCGACTGTGACTAAAACTAAAGGCTGAAAGAATCAACATTTCCAGAGCAGCAGCACTCGTGCGGCTGTAGATGCTCGACAAACATGCACCAACAACACACAGGCTTTCCTCTGTTAGAACACAAACACATTCATACACACACCATGTTCAGAGTCTGCAGGGAACAATAAGAAAGAGCATCTCACCAAACACAGCGCTGGTGAAAGGGCAGCTGGGTAATCCTGGTGACGGGTACCCTCTGTTCAACTCCTCAGGGTTGGGTGACGGAGCAAAGCCCTGACAATCAGAGATCAACACATCTCATGTGTTCAAGTGTGTCAGAGTAACGAGTGTCAGAGTAACGAGTGTCAGAGTAACGAGTGTGTCAGAGTAACGAGTGTCAGAGTAACGAGTGTGTCAGAGTAACGAGTGTCAGAGTAACGAGTGTGTCAGAGTAACGAGTGTCAGAGTAACGAGTATCAGAGTAACGAGTGTCAGAGTAACGAGTGTCAGAGTAACAAGTGTGTCAGAGTAACGAGTATCAGAGTAACGAGTGTGTCAGAGTAACGAGTGTCAGAGTAACGAGTGTGTCAGAGTAACGAGTGTCAGAGTAACGAGTGTCAGAGTAACGAGTGTGTCAGAGTAACGAGTGTGTCAGAGTAACGAGTGTCAGAGTAACGAGTGTCAGAGTAACGAGTGTGTCAGAGTAAACGAGTGTGTCAGAGTAACGAGTGTGTCAGAGTAAACGAGTGTGTCAGAGTAACGAGTGTGTCAGAGTAAACGAGTGTGTCAGAGTAACGAGTGTGTCAGAGTAACGAGTGTCAGAGTAAACGAGTGTGTCAGAGTAACGAGTGTGTCAGAGTAAACGAGTGTGTCAGAGTAACGAGTGTGTCAGAGTAACGAGTGTCAGAGTAACGAGTGTGTCAGAGTAACGAGTGTCAGAGTAACGAGTGTCAGAGTAACGAGTGTGTCAGAGTAACGAGTGTGTCAGAGTAAACGAGTGTGTCAGAGTAACGAGTGTGTCAGAGTAAACGAGTGTGTCAGAGTAACGAGTGTGTCAGAGTAACGAGTGTCAGAGTAACGAGTGTCAGAGTAACGAGTGTCAGAGTAACGAGTGTCAGAGTAACGAGTGTCAGAGTAACGAGTGTGTCAGAGTAACGAGTGTGTCAGAGTAACGAGTGTGTCAGAGTAACGAGTGTCAGAGTAACGAGTGTGTCAGAGTAACGAGTGTGTCAGAGTAACGAGTGTGTCAGAGTATTGACTGTCTGTATCATCTCAAAACTATTTTTTATACAGCTCTAATCTGATAAATGTAACTATAAGACATGAAGACGTTAAGATTTTATAGACATTAATATCATAATTTTCTGTAAAGCTGCCTTTGAACAGTGAGTATTGTGAAAGTGATACACAAATAAGATTAACTCGACGTGATCACTGATGGGAGACGACGGGTCTGTCCGTGTGTTTATCTGATGTGTGTCCTGTGAGCAGGTCTGTCTGGGTTCAGTCTGGCAGACAGATGACCTGCAGCGCTCGTTCTGATTGGACGCTCAGAGCGGCTCAGTCAGCAGCATATGGTGCGTCTTCAGGACAGGTGTTTGGAGTCAGCGCGCACTAACCAGACGACTCGTGACGTAAAGTTCACACCTCACGCTACGATCTCTCTCTCTCAGCGGGACGAATGTAAACGCGGTGTCTATGAGACAGACAGGAACAATTTACAAGAAGGTCTCATTTGAAAACATTAGTTAATTACACTAGTGAACATGAACTGAGAATGAACAATACTTCTTAGTTAATGATCGTTTAAATATTTACTACTGCATTCTTAGATCAAATGTTGCATTAGTTAACATTACTTAAATGCACTGAATATTTTCATGAACATTTTTAATAACTAACATTAACAAAGGTTAATAAATGCTGTAATAATATACTGCTCATTGTTCATGTTAATTAATGCAATAACTAATGTTAACAAACGAGACCTTATTGAAAAGTGTTGCTGCATTTGTGTGAGTTATAAAAATGTGTGTGTGAACATGTGCAGCTGAACAAGCAAAGAAATGAACATGAACACATGAACACAGTGAATCAGTGAATAACTCACCACTGTCTCACTTCCAAAGCAGTCCATCCGTGCGTCAGGTGATCCTGCTGCAGGAGATCAGCGCTCCTCTCCGAAGAGACAACCGGGATCTGCCGCAGGAAAGAACAGAGTAACATGACAATCTCAGGAATCACACAGGATCACTGTCAGGTGTCACATGACCTCAGAATGGCACACACACTGTCCCGCCTCCGTGACCCACTTCCTGTGAAGCGTGGAGGTATTTATACCTGTGGTGTCTGAGCGTCTGCATGTGTTGAGGTGTTTTCCTCAGATGTAATCCCTGACTTGACCTGCCGACATCACACGAAGCAAAGCACGCGGATGATGATGTCACTGCTCTGTTATGGGCTCTTTTTAATGTACAGCCCATAGAGAATGTCCATATAATGTGACACCGATGCTCCGGTCACCTGATGTCAGTGTTGACAGGGTTAATGTTGTGTGGTAAAGCAGCTCTACAGAAGACTTTAGTGTGGTTACTCAGATCAGCTCACGTTCAGCTCTCATCCCAGAGTCAGTGCTGTCACATCAATAATACCACTGAATATTAATGATCTCACACGGGCCCAAATAACAACTACAGTGCAGCGCTTGCTAATAAAACCTTCATAAAGATGCTCAAAGCACAAACTCTGAGCTGAACGTCTGATCATCAGATCAGATGAAGTGAAGCAGTGTGAAGCTCTAATCACAGGCTGGTTTCAGTGATCTACTCTACACATATGAACACTAACAACCCGTACCATGGTGTTTCCATATTCCTGGACAGTAATACCATGGTATTCTTTAAATAGCTTGGAGATAAACATCACTTTGAGACGGTGACCTGCAGACGCTGGTTATCTCTCACTGCAGATAAACAAACAAACAGGACAAACAGGAATGAGGATGATGAAGGAATAAGAGGATTGACTCGGGTGAAGCCTGACAGAAGCGCACTCATGAATCACTGGCCTTCTGAAGATCATATGAATCTGAACATAACACATATTCACAGGAACATGCTTCATCTGCTTATCTCCAGAGCCGTCAGCTCCTCCTGAAACAACACAAGAACATCAACAACACGTCATGAGCCCGAATAAACCCAACAACACCAGCTCTGAAGAACCACAGACCCTGAGAGACCATGATTACTGTAATCCTGCAGATCTGATTACTGTACGCTTCTGACATCACAAACACAGATCATGTGCTGCTCACACCTCACTGAAAATAAGAGCCTGGGTTTGTCTCTGAGCCACACACACACACACTCACACACACACACACACACACTCACATACACACTCACACACACACACACACACACACACACACACACATACACTCACATACACACACACACTCACACACACACACACACACTCACACACACTCACACACACACACATACACACACACTCACACACACACACACACACACACACACTCACACTCACACTCACACATTTGGTCCCCACAATGTAAGGAATACAAGTACTCACACACACTATTTGTTTATGCTTCGATCTTGAATTGGTGACTTTCATTTTTCCTCCGTTTCCATGCAGGGATTCTGCGTTCCTGATGAAAGTAGGGAGATCATTCCACCAGCAGGGAGCAGTGAAGGAGAATGTTCTGGAGAGAGATTTTGTGCCTCTCTGTGACGGTACCACAAGCCTTCGTTCCTTTAGTGATCTCAGGCTTCTGGTGGAGATGTAGAGTTGTAGCAGTGTGTGGAGGTAGGAGGAGCAGAGCCTGTGGTGGATCTGTGAGCATCAGCGCCTTGAACTTGATGCTGCAGTGAAGGGTAACCAGTGCAGAGAGATGAAGAGAGTGACATGGGCTCTCTTAGGCTCGTGCAGCAGCGTTCTGGATCATTTGAAGAGGTTTGATTGCACTTGACGGCAGTCCAGCCAGAAGAGCATTGCAGTAATCAAGCCTTGAAATCACCAGGGCCTGGACAAGAAGTTGTGTTGTCAGGAAGGGCCGAATTGTCCTGGTGCTGTGAAGTGCAAATCTGCATGACCATGTCTTTGAGATGAGCTTCTACTGGTAACTTGATTGTTACTACAGTAAGTGCTTAATAAAATGGTGCTCTCGGTTCATTTGTTGGATTGAGTTCATTCCGCTGCGCCTCAGTAACAGGCGGAATCTACGGTTACCATGGTAACTCTTGTAATGCGGCTCCGCTGTCCTTTAAAATGGGAGTGGCGTAATATACAGTGACGTGTACCAGATTTCTGTTCAGCCATTGGCTGACGGTGCGTGACGCCATATGACTTGGCTTCTCTTTTAAAAAGAAGGCGGGAATCGCGAGTTTTATTTCGTCCGTTCGGCTGCAGTGAAGGAGCGCGCGGAGATCGTCAGGAAGACAGGCGCGATGGTACGAACTAAAGCTGATAGCGTTCCCGGCACTTACAGGAAAGGTAAGAAACAAAACAAACCGACTGAACTTCAGTTCGACTGATCGGGACGCGTTTATTAACCGTGTGGAATGATGAAGGTGTTCGGGGTTAATCCTACTGTTGTTGGTGTTCTTATTGCCGTTATTAGTAGTTCTAGTAGTAATAGTGATAGTAATAAAGATTTATTTTTCTGCCCATGTTGATGTATAGATGAATATGAGTAAATGCGTTTATCTTTCATCTCCCGCCATTTGTGTCCCGACTCTAAACCATAAACACAACGCGAGTAATTCGGTACAGCAGTGTCGTTTTCCTGAGAAACCGCGCTTTTATACGTTTGTGAACGTATATATTAATTTATTTATTCGTAAACCTCGTTTAGCGTGAAGTTGTTTTGTTGTGTAGCGATCATTGGCCTTAAGCGTCGTTTCCGCAGATGTTAACGTTAATTGTGCTCATAAGTTATTAAACGAGTGTTTTTACAGCTCTAATCGTATCATTATTATTATTTGAACTTTTGTGAGCGTTTGATAATAGTTTAATGGAGACTAAATAAAATGGCGCCACTTTCACACTCATCCGCGTCGCGTCACAATGAAACGCTGAGAGTCTCGCGAGCGGAATGAACGTCATTCTGACGGTGTGTCTGGTGTTGTGCAGGATTTATCGAATTTGATCGTTCTTTTTCTGTGTTTTTCTTCTAGCTGTTGCAGCTTCCGCGCCCCGGAAGTCACTCGGCGCGTCCGGATCCATGAACTCGCAGAGCGGCGGCGCGCAGTCGGGCACGCCTGGTGAGTGCCCGCGCACACAGCCTTCTTGGAGGACTTGTTTTTGCTCTTTGATTTAACCCTAACGCTAAAAGATGCATTTCAGACTCCTTTAGGACATTTGTGCCATTTATGAAGGTTTTCACACTGGTCAAGTTGGTCAGGATGTTATTTGAGGTTGTTTTCAGATGCTCTTCAGCATCATTACACTTACATTTATTCGTTTCGGTGCTTTTATTCAAAGCGAGGATGACGTCAGAGTTCTCGATGTCTTGTTTGCGTCAGTGAAGAGCGTCATGTCAATGACTGTTTGTTGTTTGGTTTGGTCAGCCAAGAACAAGTACGCTGGCGGGAATCCCGTGTGTCCGCGTCCCACCCCGACCTGGCAGAAGGGGATCGGGGATTTCTTCGGCGGTCCCAGCCGGAAGCCAGAGAAGGAGAACCTTCATCCCGCGTCTGATGACGAGGAGGCGGGCGGCAGCGGCGTGACTAAAGCACCCAGGAAGTGAGTGCAGCGCTTCATCGGGGAAGAAGCGTTCGAGCGTAGCGAACGTCACTGAACCGTGTTTTCTGTGTTTCAGGTCCAGACCGATCATTGACGACGAGGAGGAGGATGAATAATTTCATGGTTTTCATGTTTCTGTGACACATGAGTTTTTAGTGTACATCTGTAAATACTTTTATTGGAATTGTTTGGTTCACTTTGTACAGAAGTTTAATAAAATAAATTTTTCAGAGTTTGCCTGATCTCTGCAGTGATTGACAGTGACCGTATGATGTCTGATTCACTGATCACATGACTGTCTGATTCACTGATCACATGACTGTCTGATTCACTGATCACATGACCGTATGATGTCTGATTCCCTGATCACATGACTGTCTGATTCACTGATCACATGACCGTATGATGTCTGATTCCCTGATCACATGACTGTCTGATTCACTGATCACATGACTGTCTGATTCACTGATCACATGACCCTATGATGTCTGATTCACTGATCACGTGACTGTATGATGTCTGATTCACTGATCACATGACTGGTGTCTGATTCACTGATCACGTGACTGTATGATGTCTGATTCACTGAGCAGTCGAGGGATCTCATATCTTGATCTTTGAGGCTGTACATGTCAGGATCACCATCAATCTGAGCGGATCAGTATCAGACGAGCTGTAATGAAGCACATGTTTCTGGTCAGTGATTCGTCAGGTCCGTCTGCAGCAGCGCCGGTCATTCATCTGATGAAAATAACACTTGCTGTGCTTGAATAAAGATTAATTTTGTTAAATAAAGTTCAAACTGGTAAGAATGGTCCTGTATTCGTCATTAATCGGCTCATTTAGCTCTACGTGACTGAAAACATTGAGTTTCTGCAGCTAACGGTCAGTGTGAACGCTGCTGGTGATCTGATGTAGACGGTCAAACACACCTGACATGATCACAGATTACTGAACGTCAGAGGAATGTGAACGCTCCTCTTCAGTCTGTTTATATTAATATCCTCCATTAATAATGTTTATATTAATATCCTGGCATTTTAATAAGCCCTTTTTAAAAGTTTAAAACTTATTTAGTCTTGTACCGTTGAAGCTGGATAAAGAAAACAGATTTATGACCGGTGTAGTTTATAGTGCACAAAAGTATATTAAAAATAAGTGTTTCCAGCTAAACACCAAGATCAGTTCTTATTTGCATTTATCTGTAACTTATTTGTAACAGAAAACAAATGATTCTGAAGCTGAATCTGTATTTATTATGATTTCGTATGTTATTTGGCGGGAGCTGTAATCTGTGTGAAGATGAATGAGCTGCAGTGTCGCTCCTCCACCGCTAGAGGTCAGTGGCGCTGCGGCGCGCGCGTCTGTTCCAGTTCCGGTCGGGCTCTTTTTCTTTCTCTTCCTCTCTCCGGATCATCATGGTGGGTATCTGACCGTTTCGCGCTCATGAATCTGCTGTAATCCTCCTTCTGTGCTGCTCGCTTCAGCAGCGCGAGCGCGCGGGTGTGATGTAGAGACTGACGGGCGTGTGTGTGAGTGAGAATGACGCGCCAGATGAGTGTGTGCGACAGAATAAAGCGCGTTAAAGAGCGCGTCACCCTGACGCCACCGCGCGCGTGATTCAGTAGAGCGAGTGTGATCAGATGTCGAGAGCTGTTGGTGTGTGTGCCGCTGATGTTCTTCTGTGGTGCTGCAGGGTCGAGTCAGGACCAAGACGGTGAAGAAGGCCGCTCGGGTCATCATCGAGAAGTACTACACCCGCCTGGGCAACGACTTCCACACCAACAAGCGCGTGTGCGAGGAGATCGCCATCATCCCCAGCAAGAAGCTGCGCAACAAGATCGCCGGGTGAGAGCAGTGCATCCTGGGATAGCGCGTGCTTCAGTTTCTGCGGTCATTCACACTGACCGTACAGACCGCCCGTGTGGTCCTGAAGCTGCTGTGGGGTCAGAGGTCGTGCGGCTCGTTCTGTGTGTCTCCCTCATCGAACGCCTGATTCAGATCATCAGATCCGACGAGAGACGCACACAGAACCGCTGCGCTGATGTCACTTCCTGTCCAAACACATGCACGCCGTCCTGAATGTGTCTGACCGTCTGTCCGCAGGTACGTGACGCACCTGATGAAGCGCATCCAGAGAGGGCCGGTCAGGGGCATCTCCATCAAACTGCAGGAGGAGGAGCGCGAGCGCAGGGATAACTACGTCCCCGAGGTACGTCTGACCGCTGCACCATGTGACCCTGTGTCGAAAGTGGCTGTGGAGTGTCCGTCTCCAGGTCATTGATAGTACAGGAAGAGCAACTGAAAGTCTTTCCCGTGTTCGCTGGACTGTTCCTGACGAACCCTGACTCTTTCTCACACGCTAGCGTTAGCACTAGCAGCGCTTCAGCGTTCTGTTTAAAACGGCGCTCGAGCTGAAGCTAGTGCGTGTGTCCAGCTGTGTGTCCAGCTGTGTGTCCAGCTGTGTGTCCAGCTGTGTGTCCAGCTGTGTGTCCAGCTGTGTGTCCTGTGAGCTCTCGCTGAAAACGGTCAAGCGCTCTGTTTCCACACTGACCTGTGAGTGTTCTGGACCGAGCTGCTCTGGTCAGATCTCAGTTCTGACCTCTCCTGAAGTTCTACAGCAGAAGTTGTGGTTGAAGTAGAATCGACGTTCGTTCTGCTGAACTTGTTTTCCTGCGGATTCTCCAGATCAGGATTATTTTACTTTTGGCTTATTTTTATTCGTATACATTTTCTAAATTTAGTTTCCATCGTAATTTTAGTTTTAGTAATTTCATCATGTGCTTTTGTCATTTAACTTTTTTTTAACCCTTTGCATCTTCATCTCAATGATCAAATGTTGTGATAGTTAAACTCGGCTCCGGTCAGATGAATGTGTGGATTTATGCAGATGTGATGAAGTTCTGGTGTTTTTCCGCAGGTTTCCGCTCTGGATCAGGAGATCATCGAGGTGGACACGGACACCAAGGAGATGCTCAAACTACTGGTGAGTCGAGTGACTGGAGCGTGTGATCCGTCCCATGATTCATAGCGTCTGATCCGTCCCATGATTCCCTGCGTTAGACCATGTGACCCTGTGTCGAAAGTGGCTGTGGAGTGTCCGTCTCCAGGTCATTGATAGTACAGGAAGAGCAACTGAAAGTCTTTCCCGTGTTCGCTGGACTGTTCCTGACGAACCCTGACTCTTTCTCACACGCTGAAGCTTCGGGTCGGTCTCGATCGAGTTCTGAACCGTGAAACTCGAGTCGTGAGATCCGTTAGCTGTAATTCAGCGATTACATCATCATAGATGGTCTCAGTCCGGTGACGAGAGGATCTGGGCCGGTTTGGTGTCGGTCTGGACCTTGCAGCTTTGGTCAGTGATGTCATTCATCTGCTTTTGTTTTTTCCTCAGGATTTCGGCAGCCTGTCGAATCTCCAGGTGACTCAACCTCCCGTCGGCATGAACTTCAAGACCCCACGCGGAGTCTGAACACTTGTAATATATCTCTTAATAAAACCCTGGAAAAACCAGCGCTGCGGTTCTGAAGTCTTTATTTCTCCGTGTCGGTGTGTGGCCGCTCGCTGGAGACTTCTGTGCAACATCATTACAGTTTGTAAAAGTGTTAGTCGGGCCAAACGATTTTCTGCACTCTCTTTTCCTGTTGAAGTGTTTTGAGTCCGTAGAAACGTGTGCAGGAAGAGCCGAGCGGAAAACACGCTGGAAGCAGAACTTCAGTGAAAAGTGATCTAGTTCAGAAAAGTGTTTTAAATGTTGGCAGCAGAGAACGAGTGAATAAACGCGTGTGATTGTGTGTCAGCGACACTGACGTCCAGAGCCTCACAATCATTTGTGTGGCTTTTTTTGTCTCTGCTAATATTGATTACGATCAGTTAATCAGCTTATATAATTTCATTAAAAATCATTTGACAGCCCAAATGATCACTCAATGTAATATTTACTTTAATATTAAAATATCATTTATCCACTCCCTGATAAGAGCAACAATAAATATCTGGAAAGAATTTAACATGTTCATTTCTGTGCAAAATGTTTTCAAACTTTGTCATTTAATAAAAACATTTTATCATGACTATGAAAATGTAATTTCCTATATCAGCTCTCTTGAAGAAAACGGATCTTGTCATTCTTCATAGCTTTTTGAAAAAGGTCAGTTTTATGACCGCTTTATGAACTTTATGAAGCATCAAACAGTAGATGTGTAGAGGGTCAGCGGAGGGACTGACCGGTTCACGTGCCGCTTGAACTGGAGCGCTACAGCGATTGGTCACAGTAAAGAACGGCAAAATTCTTATTGTTTGAACTTTGTAATAAAACAGAATCTGAGAGCTGAGCCTCTGTTTCATATCTAAAGAACTGCTCTGTGTTGTCAGTGTCCTCTGCAATGTTTTTTCAATGCGTGAGAAAATTACTACTTTGAACATTTTTCTAATTTTTGCACAATAAATCTACAATTGTTATAACCGGCTGGAGAGACGACAGGAATGTTTGTGCTTGTAAAAGTTGGATTTGTCACCGCAGGGTTGAAATGAAATGAATCAGAAAGGTGAGCAGTTACAGTATACATGTTCACTTATGCAAACAATTTTGAGCTTAAAACGATTAACGTTCTGGAATATGACATCGACACGGTTCACGCTGGACGACTGCAGTCAGTCAAATCCAGCAGATGAATTTGATTTCTTAAAAATACCCAATTATCTTGAAATGATGTGTAATCAGTGCTGGAATCATCATCATCATCATCATCATTCACACTTGGATTCAATCAGACTCAGTAGAATAAATGTGATCTTTTGAGGATCAGTTTGCAGTATCACCTTACAAACCTTTTTACTAAATAATAAAAGTGAAGTAAAGCTTGTTCTGTGTGAATCTGCAGGCCTTCGTTAGCTTCATTATCTCAGGTGGACTTCATGAAAAGCCCTTCAACACCGATCAAGCTGTGCTTTCTCCTGGAGCACCAATAACTAAACTTCATAACTAAACCTGTTTGTACTGAAACGTGTCTGAATTCTTCCTGCTCTTGATGCTGGAGTTCAGAGGATGATGATGGTCGTTCAGCACGAGTCACAGCTCCTCCTTTACACAATTAGACCGTTTACTGTTAAAAAGTCAAGGGAGATTTAAATAGTTTAAGAACGATAAGGTGCAGTACAGAGAACGTGTGATGATGATGATGATGATGAAGTAACACACTCACATCATCTCGCCCTTCATCCGCGCAGTAGCACTCTTACTGTAGCGTGACGGGTTCAAAACAATTCATCCTGACAGGAGAAATATGAATGATATCTGAAATATAGACCAGAAGAAGAATGGTGAAATGTTCAGGCAAAGTGATCCAATAATTTACAATTTTATTAAATCTGTCGATGAAAAACAAGGGACGCGGGAGTCGAGGTTGGGAAGAACAGTCAGCGTGGCTGCGTGAGACACATCAGGGGCTTTCGGTGCAAAAATTCATCATCATAATCACTATTATTGCAAAAACGTCCAATAAAGTTCATGATCCTCACAGAGCAGCACGAGTCAATGTCATGAAGGAAGTGACAACCAATAAAAAACAAACAAAGACAAAACACAATCACCTTATTACGACTAAACTCTGTCACTGTCACAACATCAGAGAATTTCTTTTCTTTTTAAATGAATTTAAATATTTTTAAAAATACTTCACCATCTACTTTTATTGCGAAAATAGGCAACTGGACTAACTGTGATGATGATGATGATGATGATGTATTTAGAGCAGCGTCAGGCTCGTCTCCGTGACGACCGCCGCGTGACGCCTAGCTCCATAACAACAGTGGCCATGATGCTCGTCTCCATGACGACCGCCGCCGTGATGCTCGTCTCCTAACAGCGATGTGTGTGTCTTGCGCTCAAGCGGTTGCGAGTTTTTGGACAGTTTGCTGGATCTCTGTACATCAGTAAGTTTCCCTGAACAAAACGTACAAACACAAGTGCGGCCTCATTAAAACGGGACGCCCGTCCTGCCAGAGAAAGTGCAGGAAGTCATAAGCGCGGCAGACGCACCGCTGTAGAATCAGGAATGTTGTCGTTGGAACTGGGAGAGTGAAAGCTCTGAATAAAAACATAAAACCAGTCGAGGAACTCAACGGCCTGAACGCAGAAATGTCCATCCATCCGTCTCTCCACGAACCAAAGCGTCTCTTTCTGGATTCATGATTTCCAGAGGCAGTGTGAGTGTGTGTGTGTGTGTGTGTGTGTCTGTGTGTGTGTGTGTGAGGTTTGTAAACAGCTCCGTTGCAGAACCTGAATGGACGGTAGGGCGAAAGGAGGCGGGGCTTCATGCAGAGTGTCTCAGGTGGGCTTCCTGGATGTCAGAAACATCAACTAGCAGTTTGTGTTACTCACACACACACACACACACACACACACTCACTGTTGTGACAGAAACTCTCAAACGAACTGTTATATTACAGATTGATTGCTCACATATATTAATCTGTCAATTATTTCATCTGTATAAATGTTAGTTTTTCTAGGACATTCACAGGAGTTTAACTGAAGGCCTCAAGAAGAAACTGAGTTCCACGAGTTATAAACCTTACCAAAAACCCCCTGTCCCGTTTCTTAAAATTAAACATCTTAAAGTGTCATGAGAATGAATCATAAAAGTTTTTTTTATCTGTCCGATAATGTGAAATGATTTCACTTTCTGTGTTCAGTCTGTAAAATTCTGTTGAATGAGGTCGAGGAAGACGGTGAATGAAGCTTCAGGTATAAAGACAGGCTTGTTTCTCCTGTGTGTGTGTGTTGAAGCCCACCCTCGTCTCTCTGAAGCCCCTCGTCTCTGATTCCTTCTCTCTAATGACGGTGGGCTGCAGTTCAGGAAGGGGCCGCAGGGGGGCGTCAGTGAGTCTGAGGGACAAAAGTGCTACGAGTTCAGCCAGGGGTGGTTGAGGCATTCTGAAGCGGAGGCTCTTTTCTCCGGCACCATCTCCAGCATGGGCAACAGGAAGTGCGTGAAGTGACCGGCGTCCTCGGCCGACCAGCCGTATTTTTCCACCAGCACGTCGAACAGAGACCAGGGCTTGAGTTTTGTGATGTGCCGCAGCTCACCTGCAGAGAGACGCACCAGATCAGCTGCTGCAGGGACAAACACTGCTGCAAGACACGCCCCCACAATTACTGTAAGACACGCCCCCACAATTACTGTAAGACACGCCCCCACAATTACTGTAAGACACGCCCCATTATTACTGTAAGACTCGCCCCATTATTACTGTAAGACACGCCCCCACAATTACTGTAAGACACGCCCCATTATTACTGTAAGACATGCCCCATTATTACTGTAAGACTCGCCCCATTATTACTGCAAGACACGCCCCCACAATTACTGTAAGACACGCCCCCACAATTACTTTAAGACACGCCCCCACAATTACTTTAAGACACGCCCCATTATTACTGTAAGACTCGCCCCACAATTACTGTAAGACACGCCCCATTATTACTGTAAGACACGCCCCCACAATTACTGTAAGACACGCCCCATTATTACTGTAAGACACGCCCCCACAATTACTGTAAGACACGCCCCATTATTACTGTAAGACATGCCCCATTATTACTGTAAGACTCGCCCCATTATTACTGTAAGACTCGCCCCATTATTACTGTAAGACACGCCCCCACAATTACTGTAAGACACGCCCCATTATTACTGTAAGACTCGCCCCACAATTACTGTAAGACACGCCCCATTATTACTGTAAGACACGCCCCCACAATTACTGTAAGACACGCCCCATTATTACTGTAAGACATGCCCCCACAATTACTGTAAGACACGCCCCATTATTACTGTAAGACACGCCCCCACAATTACTGTAAGACACGCCCCATTATTACTGTAAGACACGCCCCCACAATTACTGTAAGACACGCCCCATTATTACTGTAAGACACGCCCCATTATTACTGTAAGACTCGCCCCATTATTACTGTAAGACTCGCCCCATTATTACTGTAAGACACGCCCCCACAATTACTGTAAGACACGCCCCATTATTACTGTAAGACTCGCCCCACAATTACTGTAAGACACGCCCCATTATTACTGTAAGACACGCCCCCACAATTACTGTAAGACACGCCCCATTATTACTGTAAGACATGCCCCATTATTACTGTAAGACTCGCCCCATTATTACTGTAAGACTCGCCCCACAATTACTGTAAGACACGCCCCATTATTACTGTAAGACACGCCCCATTATTACTGTAAGACACGCCCCCACAATTACTGTAAGACACGCCCCATTATTACTGTAAGACATGCCCCATTATTACTGTAAGACTCGCCCCATTATTACTGTAAGACACGCCCCCACAATTACTGTAAGACACGCCCCCACAATTACTGTAAGACACGCCCCATTATTACTGTAAGACTCGCCCCATTATTACTGTAAGACACGCCCCCACAATTACTGTAAGACACGCCCCATTATTACTGTAAGACATGCCCCATTATTACTGTAAGACTCGCCCCATTATTACTGCAAGACACGCCCCCACAATTACTGTAAGACACGCCCCCACAATTACTGTAAGACACGCCCCATTATTACTGTAAGACATGCCCCATTATTACTGTAAGACTCGCCCCATTATTACTGTAAGACTCGCCCCATTATTACTGTAAGACACGCCCCCATTATTACTGTAAGACACGCCCCCACAATTACTGTAAGACACGCCCCATTATTACTGTAAGACTCGCCCCACAATTACTGTAAGACACGCCCCATTATTACTGTAAGACACGCCCCCACAATTACTGTAAGACACGCCCCATTATTACTGTAAGACATGCCCCCACAATTACTGTAAGACACGCCCCATTATTACTGTAAGACACGCCCCCACAATTACTGTAAGACACGCCCCATTATTACTGTAAGACACGCCCCCACAATTACTGTAAGACACGCCCCATTATTACTGTAAGACACGCCCCATTATTACTGTAAGACTCGCCCCATTATTACTGTAAGACTCGCCCCATTATTACTGTAAGACACGCCCCCACAATTACTGTAAGACACGCCCCATTATTACTGTAAGACTCGCCCCACAATTACTGTAAGACACGCCCCATTATTACTGTAAGACACGCCCCCACAATTACTGTAAGACACGCCCCATTATTACTGTAAGACATGCCCCATTATTACTGTAAGACTCGCCCCATTATTACTGTAAGACTCGCCCCACAATTACTGTAAGACACGCCCCATTATTACTGTAAGACACGCCCCCACAATTACTGTAAGACACGCCCCATTATTACTGTAAGACATGCCCCATTATTACTGTAAGACTCGCCCCATTATTACTGCAAGACACGCCCCATTATTACTGCAAGACACGCCCTCTTTATTACTGTAAGACACGCCCCCATTATTACTGTAAGACACGCCCCCACAATTACTGTAAGACACGCCCCCTTTATTACTGTAAGACACGCCCCCTTTATTACTGTAAGACACGCCCCCATTATTACTGTAAAACTGGATTACAGGTTTGAAGGTGTAAATGAAACGGTCCTGAAGGAGGAGTCGTCACACTGCAGAGTTACAGTTACCTTTCTTTGAGAAGAACTCACGGCTGTATTTTCCTGCTGCGATGATCTTGCGGGGGATTTTTCCCAGTAACTCCATAATCAGAGCGATGTGGTCTGACCACCAAACACACACACACACAACAACAGTTATTCATGCAGCGGTGCAGGAGGACGGACGGACGCGTCTGCGTCACACACACACTGACGTCTGGCTGACACAGTTCGGCTCAGACACACGTTCGTCATTAAAGGGTCATGAAATGGAAAATCCAGATGTTCTTGATATCTGCATATATAAGACGTTACTCTACAATAAAAACACGTTCCACTCTGAACACTAACTGAAGTCCATCCAAATAAAGTTTGAACGTCACCAAAAAAATGTCTATGAATGGTTAAAAACTTCATGAACTATCCTCCAGAAACATCATATAAAAATGCATTTCATGACTCTTTAAAATCAAGGCAGATAAGCGCAGTGTTGTCTGTGTGCTGCGGACGCGCGATCCGTCACTCCCTCTGTGTCTAACACTACCTCTCCGATTGAAGAACTCCCGGGAATATTTTCCAGAAAGAGCAAAGTGTCGAGGAATGCAGCCAAGAAGCTCTATGATGTGAGCTATATGATCTACAGGAGAGAGAAAGAGGAAGAGGAGGGGAGGAGGGAAGCGTAGCGGGAAAATAAAGAGGAAGAGACCAGAAGGGAGAAAGCGGAAGAGCCGGGAGTTTAGTATCAGCTAGAATGCAGCGTGAAACACATCAATGCTAACGGTTACGCTGGGTTTTAAACTTCATCTTGAGTGACAGTGAAGGACAGAGAGAAGATTACCAGAGCTCAGAGCGAGTGACAGAATCACAGCTGTTCAGAATGGAGGACCTGTCACATGACCTCACCACCTGTACTTCAGAAAGGGGCTGAAGTCACAGCGGATCACCGTCTCTGTGTAAAGCTAGACTGTGATTGGTCACTCGTGTCATTCTGTGGTCCAGCGATCGTTTCAGTCAGATTCATGTTTCAGATTCTCTTCCTTCACATGAGAAAATCATTTACATTCACATGGATTGATTTATTGATTAAGTGGTCATGTGATAATATCCAGTCAGCTGGTCTCTTCTTCACGTTAGAGAATCCGTTCAAGATAATGACTGTCTGACTGTTCAGTACATATTTTGCAATTTTAATCCGATTTTCAAAAATAAGACGAGTGGAGATGATGGTCGAAGTGGCGTGAACCGAACTCCATTCTGAACATCTGCAGGCTGAACGTACCTTCATCACGAGAGTAGTCTTCCCCCGAGTGCGGCTCGAACAGATAGTCGCCGGTGGCCAACTCGAACGCCTGCGGACGACAGAAGAGGTGAAGCGCTCTGAATGACAGACATGAAGGCCGCTGACAGCAGATGCTCACCATGCAGGCCGTGCTCCAAATGTCGGCCGGAGTGCTGTATCCCGCTCCGATCAGAACCTCGATGGAGCGGTACTGCCGCGTCTGGATGTCCTCGGTGAAGTGTTTGTGCTGGAAATGCAATAGTACGTCACATCTACAACGATTTGTACACAGCTCACAATCATATGGACATTTCCGGTGTCTTACCACCCAGCATGCATTGCCCAGATCAGCGATTTTGACTCTCAGAACGTCTGCGTTCCGCGGGTCCAGAGGATTCACCAGTAGATCGGCCGCTCGGAGCCTCGCCGCTGGACAGACAGACGGACGGACGGAGTGTTTGTTAGCCTTCACTCATCATACAGCAGTGGTGTCAGTGTGTG
This sequence comes from Zacco platypus, assembly GCA_038088235.1. Lineage (NCBI taxonomy): Eukaryota > Metazoa > Chordata > Actinopteri > Cypriniformes > Xenocyprididae > Zacco > Zacco platypus. The sequence continues at coordinate 65,892 of JBBHEA010000037.1, read as the reverse complement.
TGAAGTGCGTCTGACCTTTGGGCGTGTCTCCGGTGCTGGACGACGACACCGTTCGGCTGCGGTCGCTGTTTGTGCTGAGAGCCTGGGCCTCGTCTGGCACGCCGTCGGACGCCGCGGGATCCAGCGGCAGCTCGGGGAAGCGCGGTGCGGTGCCGCGGTGCCGTGCTCCGTTGGTGAGTCCGGCCGTTTCTCCATTGTAAAGTTCGTAGGAGGCGTCGGAGGCGTCGCGGTCGGTCGTGCTGATCTCCGATTCCACCAGAGGGCAGAGGAGCGGCGAGGGCAGCGGCACGGTGGGAGCCGGCGGAGACAGACGATCCTGCGCACCCATGATCACGTGACCGTTGGTTTTAGAGTTGTCATTGTGCTCTTGGCCTTCATTATCTGCCTCCTCCTCCTCCTCCTCGTCATCATCATCATCGTCATCATCTTCATCTTCATCCTCATCCTCCTCCTCGTCATCCTCTTGTCTCTCTGCCGTCTCTTTCGGTGCATCTGGTCCTTCCTCGTTCGCACTCTCGTGAGTCTCTGGCTCGTCCTTGCCGCTCTGTGAGGGCGTGGCTTCCGTTTCCGTTTCCTCTTCCTCTTCCTCTTCCTCTGCTTTATCCTCCCCTTCTTCTCTCACGTCTTCATGTCCATCCTGCTCGTCATGTTCTCCTGAGTTTTCCCGCTCCTCCTGCTGTCCGGGTGGAGTGTGTGTGCTTGTGTGAGACTCTTCTTCCGCGGGACAGTCTGCGGCAGACAGGACGTCACCATCTTCTTCGTTCTCCTCAATGTCCTGCTGATCCTGATCCGGTTCTGCACCTGAGAGACACAGAGACATCAGCTCAAGTCAAACTTTGTCTTCATTATTGGAAAGAACTATAAAAAAACAAAGAGAGAAAGCAGCAGACGC
>JBBHEA010000037.1:45000-55000 GCA_038088235.1 Zacco platypus | reverse complement strand
TCGTGTGTGTGTGTGTGTGTGTACAGTATGAAATATCTTACAGCACTTCTCTGTGTTTGCATTCAATATCAGGCAAACACAAACACACAACAGGAGGACACAGACAGAGAGAGAGACAGACGAGCATGAGACGGAGGACAGACAGGTAGATGAGGAGATGATGTGGAGAGACGCGATACCTTTCTGGGGAAGAGGATTTTTCTGAGTTGACGGACATGAGCAAGCCGCTCGCTCCCGAGAGAAGAACGGAGCAGGACCAGGGACGAATAAAACACTCTCTCACTCTCTCTCTCTCTGTCTTTCCGGAGCGTTCTGCTGGCCGTGAGGGGAGGGGGCGCTCTTCCTCCTCCTCCTCTCTTCTCCTCTTCCTTGGAGGAAAATAAAGGATGGAGGACACAGGCTCTGAGACGGGAGATGCGGAGAGCGGCGGACGCGAGGAACGTCTCAGGACCGCTGCCGCCCGCCCTGTTTGTTGTTGTTCCTGCGGTCGCTCACGCTCGTCCCCCACCGCCGTCGCTTCCTGAATGATAATGAAAAAGCGCAGCTCCCACACACTGTCTGTCTCTCGGTCTTCTGCAGCGCTGCACAATAACAGATCTGTGCGCGCAGCGGGCGACACCACTGAGAGAGAGCGGCGGGGGGATCTGAGCTCAAACAACAGCGTCTCTCTCTCTCTCCGTCTCTCTGCTCCCCTCCCACAGTCCAGCGCTCCGTCTGTTACGACATCCTGTATCTCAGGGCAACGCTCTCTCTCTCTCTCTCCCCCATTTTACAGCTGCTCTCTCTTTCTCAAGCTGCTGCTGGTTTCCTTTCTTCATTCTCTGCTCTCACCCTCTGTCTGTGTCTGTATTTTACAGCAGATGGGGTTGTTTCTCGGTGAGTGAGCTCAGAGACAGACAGACAGGCATATTAAAGGACCTTATGATGGTAAAGGCCTCTAGTGACCGGTCTCTCTGTCTCTCTCTCTGTCTGTCTCTCTCTCTCTCTATCTGTCTGTCTCTCTCTCTATCTGTCTGTCTCTCTCTCTGTCTGTCTCTCTCTCTCTCTATCTGTCTGTCTCTCTCTCTCTCTATCTGTCTGTCTCTCTGTCTTCAGGCCTCGAGATCCAGTGTCCTGTGGAGTTCAGCTCTGACCCTGATGAAACACCTGAACAAGCTAATCACAGTCCTCAGGATTAGTAGAAACACACAGACAGGTGATTTTGGTCGGTGTCGGAGCGAACCCTCGCCCAGGCCTGCTTTAGAGGAATCACAAAATAAACTGCAAACAACTGAATTAAAGACTGAATGAACTTGCGCTTAATCGACGCGAACCGCACCAGTGTTTACAGTCTCAACCTTACATGAAGAACACTGATGCAGCAGAGAATATTTACAGAACTGAACCAAAACACACACACACACACGTTGTGTTTTCATGGTTTATGGGGTCATTCCATAGTCGGAATGGTTTTTCTACTGTACAAACTGTACATTCTGTCCCCCTACACTACCCCTACCCCTAAACCTACTCATCACACAAAATGTTCTGCTATTTTACATTTTTTACGTTTTTAAAGCTATTTGAAATATGAGGACGCATGAAATGTCCTCATATTTCATGTTTAAGTTGTAATAGTGTCATACCCATGACATTATACACGTTTGTGTCCTCATAAATCACAAACACACACACACAAACACTCTCTCTTTCTCTCACACACACACACACTCACACACACATACTCTTATTCGCTTTCTTTGCTTAGTGTTAAAGGAGAAAAATCAAGCTCCTCTCATATCTCTCTCTCTCTCTCTCTCTCACACACACACACACACACACACACACACACACACACTCTCTCTCTCTCTCTCTCTCTCACTCACTCTCTCTCTGTCTCTCTCTCTCTCTCTCTGTGGAAGTAGGCCATGTAAAGATAGCTGCTTCAAGCAGCCTCAATTCTGACCCCTAAAATATCAGAGAGAAACAGAGACGGATGAGCCGCATCCCCACAGCATCATTCTGTCTCCATATGTTTGTGTGACGCTTCATCCTTTCTGCTCTTTAGCTAATCACAATCTGACGGTTGCTATGGAAACCAGGCCGGTTTCTTCCAGCTTGTTGTGTTGCACGTCACAGGAAGTGCAGTGGATCCTCCGACAGCACAGTGTGTGTGTGTGTGTGTGTGTGTGTCTGTGTATGTGTGTGTGTGTAAGTGAGTGAGTGTGAGTGAGTGAGTGAGTGCGTGTGTGCATGCGTGCGTGCGAGTGAGTGAATGAGTGTGAGTGAGTGAGTGTGAGTGAGTGAATGAGTGTGAGTGAGTGTGTGTGAGCGTGTGCGTGTGAGCGAGTATGAGTGCGTGTGAGTGAGTGAATGAGTGTGAGTGAGTGTGTGTGAGCGAGTATGTGTGAGCGAGTATGTGTGTGTGAGTGTGTGTGTGTGAGTGAGTGCGTGTGAGCGTGAGTGAGTGTGTGTGAGGGAGTGAGTGCGTGTGAGCGTGAGTGAGTGTGAGTGTGAGTGCGAGTGTGTGCGTGAGTGAGTGCGTGAGTGAGTGTGATTGAGTGAGTGTGTGTGAGTGCGTGTGAGCGTGAGTGAGTGCGTGTGAGCGTGAGTGAGTGCGTGTGAGCGTGAGTGAGTGAGTGAGTGTGATTGAGTGTGTGTGTGTGAGCGAGTGAGTGCGTGTGTGAGTGTGTGCGTGCGTGCGAGTGTGTGTGTGAGCGAGTGAGTGCGTGTGAGCGTGTGTGAGTGAGTGCGTGTGAGCGTGTGTGAGTGTGATTGAGTGTGTGTGAGTGTGTGTGTGAGTGAGTGAGTGAGTGTGATTGAGTGCGTGTGAGCGTGAGTGAGTGTGTGTGTGTGAGTGAGTGCGTGTGTGTGTGAGTGAGTGCGTGTGAGCGTGAGTGAGTGTGAGTGAGTGAGTGAGTGTGATTGAGTACGTGAGTGTGAGCGTGAGTGAGTGAGTGCGTGTGAGCGTGAGTGAGTGCGTGTGAGCGTGAGTGAGTGCGTGTGAGCGTGAGTGAGTGCGTTTGTGTGAGCGAGGGAGTGCGAGCGAGTGAGTGCGTGTGAGCGTGTGTGAGTGAGTGCATGCGTGTGAGCGTGAGTGAGTGTGTGTGAGTGAGTGAGTGCGTGTGAGCGTGAGTGTGAGTGTGTGCCTGTGAGCGTGAGTGAGTGTGTGTGAGCGTGAGTGAGTGTGTGTGAGCGTGAGTGAGTGTGTGTGAGCGAGTGAGTGTGAGTGTGTGAGTGTGAGCGTGAGTGAGTGAGTGTGAGTGAGTGTGAGTGTGAGCGAGTATGAGTGAGTGTGAGCGTGTGTGTGTGAGTGAGTGTGAGTGTGAGCGTGAGTGAGTGTGAGTGTGAGCGAGTATGAGTGAGTGTGAGCGTGTGTGTGTGAGTGAGTGAGTGCGTGTGTGTGTGAGTGAGTGAGTGTGTGTGAGTGAGTGAGTGCGTGTGTGTGAGTGAGTGCCTGTGAGCGTGAGTGAGTGTGTGTGAGTGAGTGCCTGTGAGCGTGAGTGAGTGTGTGTGAGTGAGTGCCTGTGAGCGTGAGTGAGTGTGTGTGAGTGTGTGTGTGTGAGTGAGTGCGTGTGAGCGTGAGTGAGTGTGTGTGAGTGCGTGTGAGCGTGAGTGAGTGTGAGTGTGAGTGTGTGAGTGAGTGCGTGTGAGCGTGAGTGAGTGTGTGTGTGTGTGAGCGTGAGTGAGTGAGTGTGTGTGAGCGTGAGTGAGTGTGAGTGTGTGAGTGCGTGTGAGTGAGTGAGTGCGTGTGAGCGTGAGTGAGTGAGTGTGATTGAGTGCGTGAGTGAGTGCGTGTGAGCGCGTGTGAGCGTGATTGAGTGTGTGTGAGTGAGTGAGTGAGTGTGATTGAGTGTGTGTGAGTGCATGTGAGCGTGAGTGAGTGAGTGAGTGCGTGTGAGCGTGAGTGAGTGAGTGAGTGCGTGTGAGCGTGAGTGAGTGAGTGAGTGCGTGAGCGAGTGCGTGTGAGTGTGTGTGTGTGAGCGTGCGTGCGAGCGAGTGGGTGTGTGTGTGCGAGCGAGTGCGTGTGAGCGTGTGTGAGTGAGTGAGTGCGTGTGAGCGTCAGTGAGTGTGTGTGAGTGAGTGTGTGTGAGTGAGTGTGTGTGAGTGTGAGTGAGTGCGTGTGTGTGAGTGTGTGTGAGTGAGTGCGTGTGAGCGTGTGTGAGTGAGTGAGTGCGTGTGAGCGTGAGTGAGTGTGTGTGTGAGTGTGTGTGAGTGAGTGCGTGTGAGCGTGAGTGAGTGTGTGTGAGCAAGTGAGTGTGAGTGAGCGTGAGCGAGTGAGAGTGAGTGAGTGCGTGTGAGTGTGAGTGAGTGAGTGTGTGTGTGTGAGCGAGTGAGTCTGTGAGTGAGCGAGTGAGTCTGTGAGTGTGTGTGTGAGTGAGTGTGTGTGTGAGCGAGTGTGTGTGTGTGAGCGTGTGAGTGAGTGTGAGTGAGTGAGTGCGTGAGAGTGTGTGTGTTTCCAGCACTGATCACACAGTAATCATCAGTCTCTGCTCAGGTGACACACACACTCGGTCTCTCCTCAGTTTATGTCTGTTTTCCTGCATTATTTGGGTCAGCGCTGTGATCAGAACCTCAGATTCACACGCAAACAAACAGAAAAACAGCTCTGGCTCCATTCAGAAAAAATACAGTACAATAAATCAGATCGAGAATTGAACTTATGCTGCTTATTTTCATTCAAAACAACAACATGTGAATAAATAAACAAATGAATAAAATACAGTAGTTTTTCTTCTCTGGATATTTCCGTGTTTATCAGTTCTACTGTAAAACGGGTGTAAATGTTTAGCTTCATCTTCCACCGTTGAACCTGAAGTGTCGCGCTGAAGTGTTCGCTCTGATTCTGTGAAGAGTTGAGCCCCGCCTACTTCGATCTGATTGGCTGTCTCAATCATTTTGACATTGACAAGTGCAGAGCAGCTTAACTTTTAAAACCTTTTTTCATCCGAACAACAAACAGCAGCATCAAGACCGTCAGATACTGAGGGCTGAATGTGATCATATCTGATTCTGTATCTGAGCCAGACGGACACAGCAGCTCAATACAAGACAACACAATACAATACAGGACAAATCTAAAGGCTCTCAAAGGATTTTCAGATTTGTGCCTTTATTACTATCTGGACCCTGGTGGAGTGAAGTAGATGCGCTCTAAAGTAAAATCAGTCAGGATTCAGGCCATCATAGCACAGAAACTACACTCGCTAAAATTACAAACGCCTTACTCCTAGCTTCTGACCAAGGCTGTATCTCAATTAGAGATCAACCGATATATTTATTTATCGATATTTTCCCCAATATTTAATCATTTTAACGTGATCGGATATCGGTTTTGTATTTATCGGATTTAGCGATAAACACCGTCATCTTGTGGGTGTTTCGAGAACTGCGCGCAGCACATCTGAGGAGAGGAGACCTGCACAGGTAAAATATACTCACCTGCTTTGCTGTAATTAGTAAACTTTAATTAACATAACCATTAATGCACAAATTAGATGCGTTACATAAATGCCAGAAATGTTGCTAATTTATCTGAAATAGAGACAAGCTCATGGAGTCATGTAAAATAATCCAGTCCCAATAAAGATGTAACTTTGCATGAATTAAATAATACAGCCATGAATGAACTTTATTAGTAAAGAAAAGCGCTGAATTTAATTCTCTGTTTGTTCATCATCAGTCTTGTGAAGGCTTCAGGAAATGTAACTTTTAACGAGATTAACTTGTTTAAAACACCGTAATTACATAAACATTTACTATATAACCATTAATTCGCTAATAAACATCCAAGTATGGAAATTATTTATTATCTCGGCGAGTGATCGCAGACAAAAACTAATTCTGATATAACATACCGTTGAGAAATGCAATAAAATACGATGTTTTGTTTGTTATATTTCAATATTCCAGATAATATTATTCAGTTATTTAACATTAGCCTATTAAAATAGCAATGCTATTTTTTCAGGTGGTCTAGATTGTTATATTTATTTTTCTTAATTGGTTAGAATTACTTTTATGTGCTTTATTCATTTTACCTGGTTTTTTTTTCACATTGAAGATTTTTTAAACAAAACAGTTTAGTGCACTTTATTTTTTGCACTTTCACACCGCTCTATTTATTGGTGTATAAATAAGTTTTGTTTTGTTATCTATGCGAGGAGGGAGTGATTTTTATAAATAACATGGTTGTTCAGTTCAGTGGTGTTACAATCGTGTCAAAAACAGATATACTGTAGACGAACCACCCTTACAAGCTCTGCCATTTTCAATATATATGCTGCCACCTGGTAATATTACATGATAACATGGAATTAGTTTCCACTGTTATGCCGATGATACTCAGTTATACATTTCATCACGACCAGATGAAATCTCTAAATTATCCAGGTTGACAGAGTGTGTTAAAGACTGAGGTATTAATTATTGGACCAAAAACCTGCACACAGAATCTCTTATTCTACCATATCTTCACCATGAAGGACGTTCTGTTCCTTCATCCTCTACAGTTAAAGAGTGTTATATTAGACTGCAACATGTCCTTCAAAAATCATATTTCATGTGTTCTAACAACAGCCTTCTTCCACCTCAGAGCATCTCTGTTTCTGAAGATCTGTTTCTGACGCAGTAAAGTTAGTTTATGCATTCATGACGTCTAGACTAGATTACTGTAATGCATTACAATCTGGTTGTCCTGAATCCTCAATGAACAATTTGTCCAAAATGCAGCTGCTAGAGTTCAAGAAAATATGATCATATAACGCCAATGTTATCATCTCTACACTGGTTATCTATTGAATTCAGTATTGATTATAAAGTATTGCTACTGACCTAAAAGGCTCTAAATGGTTCAGCTCCAGTGTATTTAATCTTCTGTCGCCCTACAATCCTTCACGCTCTTTAAGATCACAAAACTCTGGACTTCTGCTTGTATCCAGGATATGTAAGTCCACTAAAGGAGGGAGAGCGTTTTCACATTTGGCTCTGAAACTCTGGAATAGCCTGATAATGTTCGGGTCTCAGACTCAAACTCAGTTTAAATCTAGATTAAAGACGCGTCTGTTTAGCCAAGCGTTCACATGATGATCTCAAATCCTTGTTAGTCTAATGCACATGACTATCTTTGGTTAATGTTATGAACAGCAGCTACGCTCGTTATTCTCCATTTACTTTTCTGTTTTATCTCGGGACGCCCGTCCTGAGAAGACTAGAGGACATCAGCTCCAGTTAGGATCCTCTGATGAAGACTTCAGATGACCAACACCTGTGGAGAGATGACTGACCCCTGCCCCAACTCTGGATCAACATGCACCGATGCTACAATCTTCTATATATCCTGATGGATTCATTACTTCCATGAGCTCTTTGTTTCTGCATTAAATGAATACATTGTTAGCTAACTGCATCATTAAACTGTGGGTACGGAAAGTATTCAGACCCCCTTAAATTTTTCACTCTTTGTTATATTGCAGCCATTTGCTAAAAATAATAAAATTATTTAAGTTCATTTTTTTCCTCACACAGCACCCCATATTGACAGAAAAACACAGAATTCTTGACATTTTTGCAGATTTATTAAAAAAGAAAAACTGAAATATCACATGGTCCTAAGTATTCAGACCCTTTGCTGTGACACTCATATATTTAACTCAGGTGCTGTCCATTTCTTCTGATCATCCTTGAGATGGTTCTACACCTTCATTTGAGTCCAGCTGTGTTTGATTATACTGATTGGACTTGATTAGGAAAGCCACACACCTGTCTATATAAGACCTTACAGCTCACAGTGCATGTCAGAGCAAATGAGAATCATGAGGTCAAAGGAACTGCCTGAAGAGCTCAGAGACAGAATTGTGGCAAGGCACAGATCTGGCCAAGGTTACAAAAAAATTCTGCTGCACTTAAGGTTCCTAAGAGCATAGTGGCCTCCATAATCCAGAACCCTTCCTAGAGCTGGCCGTCCGGCCAAACTGAGCTATCGAGGGAGAAGAGCCTTGGTGAGAGAGGTAAAGAAGAACCCAAAGATCACTGTGGCTGAGCTCCAGAGATGCAGTCGGGAGATGGGAGAAAGTTGTAGAAAGTCAACCATCACTGCAGCCCTCCACCAGTCGGGGCTTTATGGCAGAGTGGCCTGACGGAAGCCTCTCCTCAGTGCAAGACACATGAAAGCCCGCATGGAGTTTGCTAAAAAACACCTGAAGGACTCCAAGATGGTGAGAAATAAGATTCTCTGGTCTGATGAGACCAAGATAGAACTTTTTGGCCTTAATTCCAAGCGGTATGTGTGGAGAAAACCAGGCACTGCTCCTCACCTGTCCAATACAGTCCCAACAGTGAAGCATCAGCAGCAGCATGTCCAGCCAGAGCCCTGACTTAAACCCCGTTGAGCATCTCCGGAGAGACCTAAAAATGGCTGTCCACCAACGTTTACCATCCAACTTGACAGACCTGGAGAGGATCTGCAAGGAGGAATGGCAGAGGATCCCCAAATCCAGGTGTGAAAATCTTTCCCAAAAAGACTCAAGGCTGTATTAGATCAAAAGGTGCTTCTACTAAATACTGAGCAAACGGTCTGAATACTTAGGACCATGTGAGATTTCAGTTTTTCTTTTTTAATAAATCTGCAAAAATGTCAAGAATTCTGTGTTTTTCTGTCAATATGGGGTGCTGTGTGTACATTAATGAGGAAAAAAATGAACTTAAATGATTTTAGCAAATGGCTGTGAAATGGAGGCCAGCTAGTAGTTGCTGTGCGAGTAAACCTCACTCCTCTGACCTCAAGAGATGCTCTGGCAACAGACGCTAGAGGTTGCAGCCTTTAGCCTCCTTGTTAGAGCGTCTGACTCCCATGCCGGAAAACCCGGGTTCAAAGTCCGCTCAGAGCGGGTTGAGTAGGGTTACAGCTGCAATATAACAAAGAGTAAAAAATTTGATAGATCTGAAAATAGATCTGATCTGGGATCTGTACTTCCCTGGACATGCAAGTGTGTTGTTCACCCAAAAGAAAGCGTCTGCAGGGGATCGGCGCCACCTGCTGGTCTGAAGCAGCACAGCTTCACTGATATAAATATAAAGAGTACAAGCAGAACATCCTGATCAAAACTTCAGTAGATTAACATGATAACAGACGCAGATCCTTCACGTCTTCATCACACGATCACTGTGTGTCTCAACTGACAAACACGAACAGCAAGACATCTGAAACACACACCCGCTCTCTGATCTCCAGCACGAAAAACATTCATACACATATTCAAATACATTTGAGAAAAAAACTGGGCAAAAATCCATTGATCAAGATTACCATGTTAATTGTAAAACGATAAAATATGAGGAATTGGCCATACAACATGGAAAAATACAGGCAGCCCATTTAAAAACACTGTTTAATGAACTTAAAACAAAGTCTCACATCTTTTATTAACACAAGAGACATTTAATTCAAATGAAACAAATGATTAATCATCAAACTTACTGAAAGTGGTTTAAAACATTCAACCTCAAAGAAACGACGTAGACTGACAGAAGATGCTCAACACATCTGTCCCGTGTGGAGCGTGGACGGAGACAAACTCATAAAATCCAGCTGTTCTTCTGACGGTCACATCAAACTCGACGGAAAACACCTGAACAGTTTCAGTCATTTAACGACGATCGCCAAAAACACCACAAACAAACCTGACGGCATTTTCTGCACCGATCATTCAGCCTGTGCTCGTCGTTCTCCAGCAGGTGGCGCTGCAAGAGTGTGTGTCAAACCTCTGCGGCTCACCGTAGGGCTGTCAAAGTTACTGGTACTTCGGTGTCAAGTGTTTTCTGAACTGTTAAAAATGTGACGATACCAGCCTTTTGATCTTATTCTTAAACACCTGATTGGCCGTTGTGTTCATGTGTTCAACAGACCTATCAGTGATTGGCTACACACGATTACACAGATCACACGGGAGCGCGATTAGCGGATATTCTGACGTTCCCGTCTGTATCATATCATTGATCATTGTAGCCAATCACAGACATA
>JBBHEA010000037.1:37500-40000 GCA_038088235.1 Zacco platypus | reverse complement strand
GTACGGCTGTCCTTCAGAGCGCTGCTCGCTCCCTGTGCCCGTCCGCAGTTCCCTGAAAAACTCTGTTTCAGCTCCAGACGGTGTTTACGACGGGCTCTTGCTCTAGATGGCGCTCTGAACTCACCCTGCATGATTCTCACCTCACTTGCATGAGTAGCTGAAGTGCTTTAGCCTGCATGACTGAATGCGAACACTGATGTTTGTGCATGTGAGGACAAGAGAATCCCAGTGGATGCAGACTTGATGGGATTATCCCATGATGCTCCATATCAGAGTTGTTCAGGCAGCTTCTGCCCTGATGAGATCCGTTCTGCTCCTGTTCAGTACGCAAGGAATGAGCTGAATTTGTTGCATCGTTCAGATTTACTCCTCGGTCCATTTGACTGATGCTGTTTAGCTTCACAAACTGAATGTTAAAAATGTATTGGATGGAAACGGAACGGTGAATCCGGACTCATCCGCGCATGCAAACCCTCCGCCGTGTGTCTGCTAGCCATCCTGAGTAACGCTCTCTTGTTCTCCCAACGCTCCTCTCTGGACAGAGGTCAGACCCGCCGCAGGTAAGATCAATCCCACATCAGTCCAGGGATCTGTAAGACTCGTCTCAATCCCAAAAACGGCAGCGTGTTCATATTAGGTGACGTTCTAGAGATGTTGTTCTGTTTGCCGTTGAAGTTTGATTTGTTCTGGACTCTGGATTCAGCGCTCGGGTTTGATCATCATCTCGATCGTGAAACCAGACCGACTGCTTCCAAACACACAGAAGACCGTGATCTAATTGGGTTATTGTCCATATTATCACAGTTAGTCAGGCACGGATGTTGCTCTCACAGCAGCATGATTTATCTTAACGGCAGGAATGTTGATATCCATCCTGTCTGCTGTTTGTTGCTAACTGACCTCGAGCTTGTTCTCAGACAGATTGTTGAATCTGAGTTGATCGAAGGTTGTGCTCGGCCTGAAAAGCTCAAATAAATCTGACTCTAAGGATTCACAATCAAGTCTTTCCTCATCTGTATTTGAGTTGTAATATACATAAGGCATGTAGAAACAGAAACCAGTGTAGAGTAACAGTTTAAAATGTTTTATTTCATTAAAACATTTTTGTTGTAAGCAGCCATGAACGCTTGTCATTGAGCTCTTGTTAAAACACTGTGACTGTCATGAAGGTGTTCGTCTACATCAGGAGACCGTGGTTCAATGAGAGCAAAGTCCTCAAAATTATATTGATCGTTTTTATTGAATTTGACAAATGCTGTGCTAATTAAGACCGTCGTTACCCTTTTATAGAAATATTGAGAGGCTGTTCTAAATATAAAGTGCTGTTAGTGTCGACGTTTAACTCAAGAACTCGAACAGTAGATTATTTTCATGAGTTCTCTAACCCTGCTTAGCTGTTGCTTTGGTGATACTGACTTTTTTCATTCGTCTCTTCCTTTGTCTCCCACCGAAGCCCCTCGAAAGCATTCGTGGCCAAAGAACCGTGGGAGTTTCTGCCATTTCGTGCTCTATAAGGAGAACAAGGACACCATGGAGGCCATCAACCTTCTCTCCAAGTTCCTCAGGTCTGTGAGACGAGTCTGCGGCTGAAAACACTGATCCCACATCAGCGCTGTCTTTATGTCTCATAGTTCTGTCTTTGTGTTTCAGGGTCAGGCCCAACATGTTCTCCTACATGGGCACCAAAGACAAGAGGGCCATCACAGTGCAGGAGATCGCCGTCCTGAAGTGAGTGAAGCGGAGCGCCAGATCCTGTATTCTGCTCTTTTGTTGACTTTTGAAAATCTCAATGTTTCTTTACAGAATCAGCGCTGAAAGATTATCTCACCTCAACAAATGCCTCATGAACCTGAAGCTGGGAAACTTCAGCTACAAGAAACATCCATTAAAACTCGGAGAGCTGCAGGGAAACCACTTCACGGTGGTTCTCAGGTGAGAAACCGACGCCGAGCTGCTGTTTGATGACATGATCTGCTCTCTCTGTCTTTCTCCAAGATAAATTGACCGTTTTCACTAGTCATTCAAACCTGTTACCAGTTGACCCAGATTGGCTGGTCTGAGCCGGTCGGTCTGTCTTAAGCATGAATGGCATGAAAAATGTGCTGAAATACCAAAATAAACATGAAGTATGAGTGTGTGACGATTCTCCTCATCAGGAATATCTCCGGCTCTCTGGAGCAGGTGGAGCAGGCCATGACTTCACTCAGAGAAACCGGCTTCATTAACTACTACGGCATGCAGCGCTTCGGGACCACAGCCGTACCCACACACCGGGTCGGCAGGTGAGCAAACACACACACACACACTCACACACGCACCTGTGTTTCTGGAGGACATATGAGGCAAACGTATGGTTTGCTGTTGGCTGTAATCCACAGGGCGATATTGCAGAACAACTGGAAGGAAGTGATGGATCTCATCCTGAAGCCTCGTCCTGGAGGTCAGTCTCTGTTCTCGGCCACATCAGCCTGTCCTTCTGTCAGTTATACTTATATTCATT
>JBBHEA010000037.1:0-32500 GCA_038088235.1 Zacco platypus | reverse complement strand
CAGTCCGTTGCGTTGAAAAAGAGCTTTCAAGCAACCATGCGTCCAGTACCATGACCCCTGACCCCTACTGTTCCAACACTACTGTAATGACTGTAACCACATTACGTCAAAGTCCAAATAATGAGCGGAACATTTAACTTTAATTTCCCTAACGACACCCTTAGTGCTTTTAAATAACCAGATGAAAATCACAATTTATTAATACAGGTTAGTGAATGTCGTAATCACTGCGAGTGTTAAACGCAGGGGAAACAAAATGACGCTCTCGGCCGTCCATGACGTAACCTACTTAATATTCATGAGCCACGCCTTTCGCCCGCAGCTTTGCTTTAAAAGCGATTCTGCGCGGATTCAGTCCTGAGGAAATGTTCAGTAAGAAAGACATTTTCATCTTATTTACTGCCTGAATCGATCGCTGAGGATTTATAACAGCAGTAAGACTTGTTTCCTGTTAACTTTCACTTTGTAAGAAGGCAGATGAGATCGTCGTCATGATTTAATCGCCTTCAGTTTCTTATGAATTATTCTTTAATCTAACCCTCTAACCCTAACCCGACTTACTATTACTCTTTTAAGCGTGTACATTTACAGTATTTACGATGTTACACCGGCTCTTTACCTTGCAGCAGATTAAATGGAATATAGTCGAGGTTGTGTCGAAACAGACAGAAGTTACATGAAGTATAATGTGCAGTAAAGCTGGTGTTTCTCAGAGCCTCAGTATGGTGAACTGCTGCGGTCTCGTGTCTGACAAAAACCAGCCAGGTATAAACTCCATTTCCTCCTCATGAATACCACTGTAACTGTTTATATTCGACATGGTAATTGTTCTTAATGACAGCAGATGATGTGTGTTTCTCTCAGTTCCTCTGAAGAGCATCTCGGTGCAGCTGCAGGTTCGGGATCACGTGGTCTCCGTCAGCTCCAGTCTGCAGTACGTCAATGAGGAGGAGCGCCCCCTGGAGGCCGTGTTCGTCTTCCCGCTGCCCGCCGATGCCGCCGTCTGCCACTTCAGTGCCAAGATCGAAGCGCAGGAGATCGTGGCGGAGGTGCAGGACAAACAGAGCGTGAGTCGAAACACCAGCGGTGTCGTTTTATCTGTCACAGGGGTTTGATTTCTGCTCTGGAGGACAGTGGCCCATTCCTGGGGCCAGTCGTGGCCTAATGGTTAGCGAGGCAACCCAAAGGCTGCTGGTTCGATTCTAGCATGACTGAGGTACCCTTGAGCAAGGCACCTAACCCCCAATCGCTCCCCAGCGCCACACCTGCTGCTCCGGGTGTGTGACGGGTTAAATGCAGAGGACAAATTCTGAGTATGGGTTGCCATACTTGGCTTTAATCTGTCACTTTCAACTTTCCTGCCCTACGCACTCCTTCACTGGAGTCATTTTAAATTAATCAAATTTATATGTAACATTTAAACTGCTTAAATCCACATGACACGTGATGAATTTCGGCTAAAATGCAGTGTCATTATGTTCACATGTTAACAGGGTTGGTGCCGGCTTCACCCGCGGCAGGAGTTCAGTTCAAACACACACCTGTCGCTTCAAATACACACATGAAATCTATGACGAGTTTCATACATGAGATTTCAGGAGTGAACACATTTTGTCTGTCCGTGGTTTCGTCAGATTTTTAAAATGTGTGTTCAGATCACACATTACACAACACATTTTTGTTATCTTTCTTCAGTAACCCAATTAATTCTAGGGAGATTTTACAAAAACAGACTTTTGCCATGATACTCTTTTTTTGATCGTTTTCCACAGTGTCTCTGAGCCTTTGAATAAAACCTCTTTTTTATTGATGCACCTTTTAAAGCTTCTATATGTGCAGTAGCTCAGTTATGAGTGGCCTTCTCTCCATGATTGTGAAATCAGTAATAAATGTCACCGGTTCATCTTTGCTGTTGTGGAGGCCCTCATGTGACCCCTGGAATTTAAACCATTAGAAAATCATGAACATGTTTTCCACAGATCCACAAAGGGCCAGTCAGAGATCTAATGAGGCTCAAGTCCAGTCATCTTCATTTCTATAGTGTTTTTCTCAGGACAGATTGTTTCAGAGCAGCTTCACAGTGATAATAGGAAAGTTAATGGGCAGAGATTGTTTTGTCTTTACGGCAGCTCTAAGAAAATATTATTATGGCTAAATTTGTTTTTTCATTGAATCACTTCCGCTGTAGATTTATTAACTTAGGGCTCGCTTAATTGACACCTTTCCAATTGAAAACAGAAGATTTCTTGTCGTTCATTGACGTGTTCAGTCTGTAAGTTTGCTCATTTGAATGTATCTTACAGCATCATGATTTACCTGAAATACAGCAATATTAGTATTAATCAAAATATGGCATTGGCATACACTATCACGGTGCTTGTCCTGAGAAGTCTGAGAACCGTGGCCAAAGATAAAAAAAGCGCTGAAACGTTCTGCTCACACTGTTGAGATCAGACAGAAATGACCAGGGGAGCGTTTCCCAAAGCCAGCTGTGGTTCCACTGACTCTATTGGTAACGACGGAGCCACAGTTTTGGGAAACCCCAGATTGTTCCAGTGTTTGTGGTTATGGATGTGTTTGTCTCTTGCAGGCGCGGGATCAGTATGATGACGCTGTGAGTTCGGGTCAGCAGGCGTTTCTGCTGGAAGAGAGCGACGAGAGTTCAGATGTGTTCGAACTGAGCGTCGGGTGTTTGTCTCCGGCTCAGACCGCCGTCATCACCGTCGTCTACGTGATGGAGCTCAGCGTTCAGGCCGACCACGCGCTGCGCTTCTGTCTGCCGGCCGTACTCAACCCCAGATACACGCCTGCAGGTGCGGGTCACCTGACTTCAGCAAACACACTGACCAATGCCGTCTCCTGCGGCTTCATTACACAAGTGCTTTCACAAGATGTGTGTTTGATTTAAAGTAGCAAAAACCAAAACAAAAGCACAAAACATCCTTTTATGAAACTATTCTTCCCAGAAAGCATAGTGAATGATGTGGTCAAACCTCTTCCTTGCCCAGTCAACTACACTAGGTCAAAGGTGTTTAAAAGAGTCTCTTCTGCTCACCAGTGCTGCTTTTATTTGATCAAAAATACAGTAAAAACAGTAAATATTATTCTAATGTAAATCATCTGTTTTCTATGTGGATATATTGTACAGTGTAATTTATTCCAGTGATCAAAGCTGAATTTTCAGCATCATTACTCCAGTCTTCAGTGTCACATGATCCTCCAGAAATCATTCTGATGTGATGATTTGATGTTCAAGAAACTTTTAAAATGAGTCTTTTCAATGATGGTAATCAGATGTAGTGCTTTACTGTTCAGAATCGCTTGTGTCCTGAACCCATCAGGTGCTCGGGTCAGTTCTGGTCAGGTGGTTCAGCTCTATATGGACTGGTGTTATACAGTAACTGTTTGTCCGTGTGATTCTCAGCTTCAGCCGTCGGTGTTCCAGAAGTTTCCTCAGCATGTGTTATTCCGTACACACTGTCTCTGAGTGTGGATGTGAGATCTTCAGACCGCATCTCCAGACTGGAGTCCAACTGCCCTCTGGATCCTCTGCTGTTCCTCGACTCTGACCACAGTCACGCCACGGTACTGAGTGTGAGTGTGTGTGTGTGTGTGTGTGGGAGTGTGTGTGTGTGTGTGTGCGTGTGGGGAAGTGTGTGTGTGTGAGATTGTGTGTGAGAGTGTGTGAGAGTGTGTGTGTGTGAGAGTGTGTGTGAGAGTGTGTGTGAGAGTGTGTGTGAGAGTGTGTGTGTGAGAGTGTGTGTGTGTGTGTGTGTGTGTGTGTGTGTGTGTGTGTGAGAGAGAGAGAGAGTGAGTGTGTGTGAGACAGTGTGTGTGTGTGTGTGTGTGCACGCTTGTTTTCATGATTAGGGGTCGTGTAGGGGGACAGAATATACAGCTGAAATTTTTTTTATGAACTTAACGTCACAGTTTCAGGAAGCCTGTAATGGTGTGTGTGTGTGTGTGTGTGTGTGTGTAGGTGAATCTGAGTGCTGGTCATCGGTTCGATAAGGATGTTGAGCTGCTTCTGTACTATGAGAATACCCATCAGCCCACTGCTGTGGTGGAGGCCGGAGCGGCCGCGGCTCAGCCAGGTACATGTTTTTGTTTGTACATGAATTCAGTATGCTGTAAATATACTTCTGTGTGAGTTAAAGCGTTAACTCACCCTAAAATAAAAAATACATTATCGTAGGCAAGAAGACAGTCTGTTGACGGCTCATAGGAGCTACACACTCAACACTTCTGTTATCCTGTCACAGTTTACACACTCCCCTATATACTCCACCTTTTGTTTACACTATTAACAATTCTTCCTACTGTATTAGAGAGAAAAGAGGTTCATGTATGTGTGTAAGTTTGGACACAGGACTTGATGATAAGCTGTTCAGAAAGTTTGATTCGCTTTGCAGGATGGAGATTGACGTATGGTGTAAGGGGCCGTTCACATCATCTAAAAACACTTAGAAAGTGAAAAAAAAACCCTGCAGTGCCGCTTTCTCCTTCTTTCCAAAGCGCTTGTGCTCCGTTGGCGTCTGTCGTTGCTTTGTAACCATGAACTGCGCTCTCCTCTGATGAGGAAGTTTCAGCAAAAGATGACCCTTGGCTAAAAATCAATCAATTAAGTAAGTAAAGCCTTTATTTGTCCCGCAGTGGGGAAATTGCATTTAGCAACAGCAGGAATACAATGGTAAAAATAATAGTATCACACACACTTAGATAAAAACAGAAAACCTAAAATAGACGTACAAAAGATATTGCGTGTTTCAAAAATTGCACAGTGAAATGGCCCATTACTTGTACAAAATCTTGCAAAAGTAAAATAGTTGTTAGCAGTGCTTCTTGTTTATTGTGCAGTCTGACTGCAGCAGGACCTGCGGACTCTCTCCTCTCGAGGGTGGAGCAGTCCGTCACTGAAGCTGCTCTGCAGAGCTGACCGTGTGTCCTGCAGGGGGTGAGACTCATGGTCCAGCAGAGATGACAGTTTTGCCAGGACCCTTCTGTCACCCACCTCCCGCACTGAATCCAGAGGACAGCCTAGGACAGAGCTGGACTTCCTGATGACCTTGTCCAACTTCCTCCTCTCCCTCTCAGTGATGCTGCTGCTCCAGCAGACCACACCGTACAGGATGGCTGACGCCACCACAGAGTCATAGAAAGTCTTCAGGAGCGCCCCCTGAATGCATTAGCTTTACTACTAGATATATTTATGGAGATGTGATATAACAACCGCCCTGTACAGCTCTGTTCAGCTGTTCGGCTGAGCTTTCAGTGTTTTTTTTTTTTACAGAAAGGCCGAAGCTGACCGTTTGGTCCTTGTCACATGACCTGCAGTGCGCTTGCGGCATTCTGAAAAGTTGAGAATTTTTCATCTTACCGCGCCTGGAAAACGCACCGCATGCGCATCTCGACCACATCGCTTCCATTATGAGCGCCCCTACATTTGAAATAATGAATTTGAGCGCACAAAAGACGCGATATGTGAACGGCCCCTAACACGGGTCATACTGAATTCAGATCATTTACGCCCTGTGACCCTGTTCACACTGTCTCTGTTTCAGGCTCTCTGATGGGCGACCCGGTGCTCATGATCAGTTTGTACCCAGAGTTCCCTGCAGACATGATGTCATTATTGGCATCTAAAGGCGAGTTCGTTTTTGTGGTCGACAGATCCGGCAGTATGGGCTGCGTGATGCATTATGGGAATGACGCACAGATGCGCATCGAAAGTGCAAGAGTAAGATTTCTGATTTCAGATCTGACAGATTTCTTGATGCACCGAGTCTCATCTGTACATGTCTCTGTAGGACACGCTGCTGCTGCTGCTGAAGAGTCTGCCCATGGGATGCTACTTCAACATCTATGGATTCGGCTCTCACTTTGAGTCCTTCTTCCCGTCAGTAACACATGTTAGTTGTTCTTCAGGAATGATCTCGTGCTGTTTAGCGGTGGTTTTGTGAGAGACTGTGGTGTGTGTCGTTGCAGTCAGAGTGTTGTGTACAGCGAGGACACGATGGAAGAGGCTCTAAAGAGAGTGAAGAACATGAAGGCAGACATGGGCGGCACCGAGATCTTCCAGGCTCTGAAACACATCTACAGTCAGCCCTGTTACCCCGATCACCCCCGACAGGTACAGCCGAACGCACTAATCATCGAACACTCTTTCTGAACATCGCTCAGCCTGACTCTGATTCTCCCTCAGCTGTTCATCTTCACGGATGGAGAGGTGTGGAACACTAAAGAGGTGCTGGATCTGGTGAAGAGTCACGTGTTCTCTCACAGGTGGGCGCGCTCGTCTCACTCCTCTTTTACTGACGTCACAGCGTTTAGCTCATGTCAGGTGATCGGTGTTCATGTGTCTTCAGGTGTTTCTCCTTCGGGATCGGTGAGGGTGCGAGTACGGCTCTCATCACAGGAATGGCCAGAGAAGGTTCCGGTCACGCTCAGTTCATCACAGGCACTGACCGCATGCAGCCCAAAGTAAGATCTGCTGTGGACAGAATCAGAACAAGAGGTTTAGGGTTTTTTTTTCACCACTCTCTCTTGTCTTTCTCTGTCAGGTGATGCAGTCGCTCAGGTTTGCTCTCCAGCCGGCCGTGGACAGTATCTCTGTGGACTGGACCGTTCCCGAGGGCATTATGGTGGACATGCTGTCCCCACCCATCAGTGCCCTGTTCCAGGGTCAGAGGGCGCTCATCTACGCTCAGCTGAAAGGACAGGTCAAAGCTTTTTAATGGTTTAATCTAAAGGGCTTTTGGAGACCAGAGCCACACTGTTTAACCCAAGTTCTCCTCAACTAGTAACCCGTGGGCAAAATACCAATTGTGCGGTTCTGTGATTAAGAAAAATTGCTGCTCTGCCTGACAGCCTGTCCTAGATGTGACACAACACTGGACCTTGTGAGAAAGTAGTTGAAGAGTGTAAAATTATCAAATGCTCATGTTTCTTTCCGTTTCTCCCTCATCATAGAGTTCAGGAAAGACAGAAGGAGCAGTAACTCTGAAGTACAAGCTGAGAGATCAACCAGTGACTAACCAGCTCCAGTTTACTCTTAAACCAACGGAAGACACTGGGTAACTCACTCGCACGCGCACACACACACACTCACACACACACACACTCACTCACTCACTCACTTTATTTTTATTGCCATCTGCACGTTTGTTTATATTACACTTTACACAATAAACATTGTTTCATAGCAGCTTTACAGTGATAACGAACATAATGTGTTTCAGCTGTTCAAATAATGACCAATCAAAGGTGTATAAATTACCAGTAGTGAGAGTTAGTGCACAAATCCTCTCGTTATATCAAACAAATGTAAATAAAAGATTGTCTACTTGAGTCAAATTCATTGATCACTCAGTGAGTTTGGGTTGAACTGACTGACGGCTTCAGTGATGAAGAAAGCGCTCTTCATCGCTCTTCATCTTCCATTGCCTCTTGTGTTGGTCGATAAACCGGTCCATCGTTCAAGAACCAGCCGCAGTAAATGTGCAGGTTTTACCCGGTTCTTCTCTGATCACAGGATCAAGACAATGATAGGCTGATTGCTGAGCGCAAGTTAAAGAGTTGAGCTATGAGGATTATCTTAAATCATTTTACACATTTCATGTTGGATGACATCATCTTCTTGCTTGCTTGGCCAAAAATAATTAGTTGGTCTCACTAATACAGTTTTATTATTGTTCAGTTTTATTGCTTGTTTTGTCTGTAATAGGACAATTATGGATGTAACGTGAAGCAATACAAACAAGAGTGGGATGAAACGAGCCGAGTTCACATTAGTGCCACCATATCAGATCACGTTCACTCGTCTCTGACGGTCGAGACTGTCTTTACAGGTTTGTGTTCGTTGTAGACGGATGATCCACCGGCTGGCGGCCCGGTCTGTGATCCGCTCTCTGGAGCTGAAGGAGCGGGCCGGAGGAGAAGACACGGAGGCTGTCCGGAGCAGGATCGTGGAGCTCAGTGTTCAGGCAGGAGTGAGCAGTGTTCACACAGACTTCATCGGCGTCAATAAAGACAGCAAACAGACCGTCAGAGAGCCGCTGCTGCGGAGGAGAGTGCCAGTACAGCGTGAGTTCACTGATTTCTGTCTAGAGCAGGAGAGACACTGTCCTCCAGTCCCAATCAAACACTCCTGTTTAGAAGTAGGGTTTCCTAATCACATAACTGTGTTATGTTGGTGTACTCACATCGTCAACATGTGAAATTCTCTTTATTAGGTATGTTTCAGTCTTCAATGTGTGCTGCCTCTATAGGAATATGCGGTAAGAAATAATATTCATTTTAACATCTCATGTTGGTCAGTCCATCTCAAGGATGTTTGATCATTTGATCATTTTCCTAATAAATATATATATATATATGTATGTATCCATGTATTGGTGAAGCAAAACCACCATTTTTTTACCTGGTTTAACCACAGTTTCTGTGTCACGGCACACAACATGATTGGGTTATATGAATGTTTAAGTTTAGGGAAACCATACTATCTCCGCTCAGGATAGTCAGCTGCTTGGGACAAAACTGATCTTTAGATCACACTTCAAGGTACATGTGTATTATCTTGTCATTTCGGGGTTGAATGTCCCTAGTGGGGGACCAGATGTGTGTGCTAACCGTGTGCTAACCGTGTGCTCATGCTGGTTTCTCAAAGCCTCACCGCTGCACATGTCCCTCATCTGACACCCTGATTCAACTCATCGGCTCATTAGTAGAGACTGCAAAACTTGAATTGGGTGTGTCTGATGAGAGAGCGGTGCAGCGGTGGGGTATAGGGTACAAGAGCTACCAAACATAACTTTTTATAGCTGAAAAGTGAGATCTAGTAGACCATCATCACGACTAACGGCTATCAATAGACACCTATAGTCTCGTTGTGAAATAAACACATCATCAGTAATATTACATTATAATAATAACCTGAATTTTTTTGAGAAATCAAATTGCATCATTTCAGGTTTTTCTAGTTAATGAGAAGGGCCGTTACTGTGAACTCTGATAGCTACAAGCTACACTGCTAGCTACAAAAAAACATTGCAAAATAGCTTTTGCTGTGCTATTTGACTTTAGCTGACTGAGTGACCAGTGCAGTAGGTGACAGTCTGACTTTATAATAACAGCGACGATTATGTTGTCTTATAATATTCATTAATTTAGGTAAAGCATCATCATCGTCGTCTCATGTGACTACCCTGCTTCCCGCTTCTATTATTCTCTCCTGCTTACTCCACTGTCACACACCTGCTGCTGGTCTGCCGGTCTGTCTCCTCCATGTTCTTCTATGTTCACCTGTTTTTGCATGTCGTCAGGTACTGTAGGTTTGGAAACTGAAGCTACAGTAACCGCACTAAACATGTCAGTAATTTTTGCACATGTTGAGGTATCAACCTTTTTTTTTTTGCCCGCAACTTCTCCGCACCCCCCTTGCACTTTTTGTGCTTTTGTTTCTCCATCCTCCTATTCCACAGATGTTTTGGCTCTGAGCCACTGCATCTGACACACGAAACAGATGGGAGGGGGTGGAGTCTGTTAAGAGATGTGATTGGGCCAGCCCAGTGTCAGTATGGAAAATGAACCAATGGGCCGCTGTCCCTGCTTTATGGGTCGGTCGTTGGCCAATTTTATGTTAATTTAAAAAAAAAAAATCATATCATATTGCGGCCCCGCCCTCAAATGCGTCGGCCCATTGGGTATTTGCCCGGTATGCCAGATTACCAGTCCAGCCCTGCTCTAGAGGACTCTGTCAGAAACCGTCTCAGGTTAGGCATGTAACAACGGTTCCCTGAGAAGACGAACGAGACACTGCGTCCTCAGTGTTCATACAAGACGTGTTGTGTGCCGTGACACAAAGATGTCGCTGTGGATAAACCAAGTACAATAATTAAAACGGGTGATTTTAAAACCAGTTTATAGAGGTAATCACTAAACAAATAGAAAAATTAAGAAAGCAAGCAACTTTACAGCGTTTGGCGCTCTGGAGATAAGTGTTTTTGTCAGTCGCTGGTTTGGTGTGAGTGGTTTTTAGTGCGTCTGTTCTTATTTGTGCTTTTCTCTCTGTATCTTTACTTTTTCATGAAATACATGAACAACAGACACTTCAGCTCACTCAACTTCTCTTGTTCTTTTTTGAATGTGTATTTTCATCTGATTGTCTTTTTCCCCATATCTTAATGTCACTGTTTGAATGATTGTTTTCGGATACGCCCTTATCAGTCTCTGTCTGTATTCTTAGGACATGCGGCTCCCATCATGCTTTGTGCTGCGATGTGTAAGAGAAATACAACAGGTACTTCACTCAGCTTGTCTTGTTCTTTTGTTGAATGTGTATTTTCTTATTGTCTTTTTCTTCATATTACTCTTATTATCTCTTATTACTGGTCTTTTACCCTTTATTTAATTTGTACCTGAAAAACCTTAAAAGCACTGATTATTTCATTTATATCTTTGTTCTGTTGTATTTATTTGTGTTATTGCTTGTAGCTTAATTATTTGTTCTTTTTTTATTATTGACTGTTTACTTGTCTTGAATAATCTTTGAAATTTATATTAGTAGTTTTAGCTATTATCGAAAATTGAATCGAGAGTTGGTACATTTTCACTGGTATCTAAAATATTGCGTGTCATAACCTTATTTATCACAATACAAGGATACATGGGTCAAAAACAATAACTCTTTTTATTAATTTATTGCTTTTTTTGTGTTGGGGCCAGTAAAAAATGAATCATTGAATTTATTGAATCGAATCGATCTGAGACCTTGTGAATCTGCCCGAGTCTCTGTCTGAATGTTGTAGCAGTGATCGGTCTGTCTGTGTCTTTAGCAGCGGCGGCTCCTCGAATGACATTTGATTCTACAACGTGTAAGATGAGATCTACTTCTGACCTTTTCTTTTTTTATATGAATCTAATTATTTTTATGAATGTCACTCTTTGAATGATTGTTTTTATCATGTGTTCTTGAATCAGTGTCTGCTGATGTCACGATTCAATCTGATGCGGAGTCACGTCAGGGTAAATCAACACGTCAGGCTCAGATTCAGAAAACATTATCAGACAGGATTGGTTTCGATGACAGCTACAGAGCTGCTTTTGCAGTTTACTCCCTGTGTTTCAGCCTTGGGAGTCGATTCTCTTGAGTTTAAATATGCTTAAATATCTCTGATATTAAATGAGGATGTTGCCAATTGTAAGACAAACAAACGGCCAACAAATGAAGAACATGCTGCAGTGAGAACGTTTATTATCTGCTTATGGACATGCAATCTATTTTTCAAGCTTTTTTGTGCTTTCACAGTGAAAAAACATTGCATGTAGATAGTTGTAGAATGAATCAACTACTACATGAAGTCTGTCATGAAAACGAGTTCTGTCTGATTGATCTGCTTTACTGATAATCATACCAGAAATCGTGTGTTCAGCTTCCTTCTGCCTGAACTCTCGGTGTATTTCAGCAGAACCCGAGCCCCAGACGGACCCTTTGCTCCAGCTGGTCTCTCTTCAGAAGGCCTCGGGATGCTGGGAGCTGAACGCCGCACTGGCTGACGTGTTCGAGAAGACGGAGGATGAAGTGACCAATCACAGACCAGCACAGGTGGGGCATATGATGTCATGTCCTCAGATACGTCATGATTGGTTCAGTGTGTGTGAAGTGGTTGTGTGTTCCAGGTGGACGGGTCCGTGTGGGCCACCGTTCTGGCTCTGATCTGGTTATATGCCTGTAGATCAGGTGACCAGATTGAGTGGCAGTTTGTGGCCATGAAGGCGTCGTCGTGGATCCGCTCTCAGAAACGTGAGACATTCATTCATTCAGCATTCAGTGTGAGTTAGTACAGTGGTGATTAAGTTTGGAGGTGTTTATGTGTTTCAGTGGACGGCCTGTCTCAGTGTGTGTGTGACGGGAACGTCCTGTTGGGAGGTCATGTGACTGAAGATGTGCTGGGAATCTGAAGACTGAAGAATCTTGTGCTGTCTGAAGACAAATTACTCTGTTGTTCTATAAACATCTACAGATGTTTATGACAGAGTAAAATGTAAACAAAATGGACCGATTTCTTTTTGTATCAGTGACAAGTGTTAATAGGTTACTCAAAGCTTAAAGTAATAGTTATGCATACATGCTTGAACACTTTCAGAGTCTGAGACTCGGTTACTCTTGAACTCTACAGTATAGAAGCACGGATTTAATGTGCCTTTTGGGATCTGAACAATTGATATTCAAGGCTGTAATTATACATAAGGAGTGTTTCTGAAATTTAAGGATGTGTTCATCTATGATCAAATGATCATACTTTAGTCTTTCTAACAAACTGTTTTTAAAAATATCTTTGCACAAAATAAAGATTCACTGGTTGAACAGAAATTATAAGATATATAACTACAATTCAGTAGATTCTTTGGATAATTTGTTCAACAATTTAACATATGCAGTTTGCAATAATAAAAAAAGATAACTGAAATGTTTGTAATTTCCTACATCTACACATACGTTAGCTTCACAGTAAAGAAAAAATGGGCTTTATTCATTAAAGAGCAGAACGAATTTCTAATTGGCTTCTAAATTGTTGCATTAATTTCAATCAGATAGTTCATATCCAAATGGATTTTAATATTTTATATGGAAAATTGTTTTGCTCATGTTTTGTAAGGCCCAATGTGTGTACATTTTCATTTGATGAAATATGAGAAAACAGCATTTAAACAAACATCGAAGTTCACCTCAGCAAGTATCTGTAGTTCTTGTATGTATTTACACAACATTCAAATATTCATTAAAAATGAATGGTTGTTTTCTTGATATAATTCTAGAAATAGAACACTATTTTTTAAATAAAAGCCTGGGAAGGTTACAAATAAATAGTTAAAAAATCATACATTGTGATTTCTGGATTTTTTTTTTTAGATTATGTCTCACACAGTGGACATGCACCTACGATGACAATTTCAGACCCCTCCATGATTTCTAAGTGGGAGAACTTGCAAAATAGCAGGGTGTTCAAATACTTATTTTCCTCACTGTATATGCATCTTTCCCATTTGTTTAATCAATTTTGTTTGTATTTTTCTTCTCAAATGGTTTCAAAGTTGCTTCATGCCACTTAATTTTGTTCTTTATGCTCTTTTGCATCTTTTTTCAGTATTCCCTTTTGTATGCATCTTTTTTTAGGCTTATGATCGTAATTTTTTTTAAGCCCCTTTCAATTTGAACATTTTGCTTGTTTGTTCTTGTTCCATAGGGATTTATGCTCTTGTGCCTTTTATCAATGTTTTTTTTGTGGCTTTTATAAAATTATGCCTGTATGCATTTTTGTATTCGTTATTTTTTTCCCTTTTTTTCCCCTTATTACTCCCTTTTGTATTCTCATTTGTTTAATAATAATAATAATAATAATAATAAAATTAATAATAATAATAAAATTTAAAATTAGTTTAAAATTAATAATAATTTCAAATTAATATAAAAATAATAAATAAAATTAATAAAGAAATTAATAATAAAAATAAAATTAATAAATAATAATTTCAAATTAAATTTCAAATTAAACATTTCAAATTAAAAATGTCAAATTATTATTAAATTAAATATAATATTAAATATATAATATTTAATATAAATATTAAAATAATAATAAATTGATTTATAATTAATAAAAATTAATAATTAATAAAATTTATAATGAAATTTATAAATAAAAATTGATTAATAAAAATTAATAATTAATAAATTGAAATTTTATTTGAAATTTTACTAAATTAATAAAATAAATTAATAAAAATTAATAATTAATAAAAAATAATAATAAATCAGTACAATTTCAAATTAATAAAATTTCAAATTAATATAAAAATAATAAATAAAATTAATAAAGAAATTAATAATAAAAATAAAATTAATAAATAATAATTTCAAATTAAATTTCAAATTAAACATTTCAAATTAAAAATGTCAAATTATTATTAAATTAAATATATAATATTAAATATATAATATTTAATATAAATATTAAAATAATAATAAATTGATTTATAATTAATAAAAATTAATAAAATTTATAATGAAATTTATAAATAAAAATTGATAAATAAAATTTCAATTTATTAATTATTAATTTTTATTAGAAATTTTACTAAATTAATAAAATTAATAATTAATAAAAATTAATAATTAATAAAAAATAATAAATCAGTACAATTTCAAATTAATAAAATTTCAAATTAATAAAATTTCAAATTAATAAAATGTGAACAATTTCAAATTAATAAAATAAATTAATAATTAATAATAATAATAATAATAAATTAATAACAATTTCAGATTAATAACATTAATAATTATTAATAAATAATTATTAATAATAATAACTCATTAATAATACTAATAATTAATATTAATAATTAATATTAATACGTAATGATAATAATTAATAGTAATAAATAATAATAAATAATTAATAATAATAATAATAATAATAAGGTTAGGTTAGGGGTTAGGGTGAGGAATTTGAAGAGTTTGCAACGTCTCCCCCTGAGTAGACCCGTTTCCGGATCACCCAGTTTGGTTTAGGGAGAACGCAGAAATTGCACAGGCCGGCGCATGTTTTTGGAAGGATCAGTTGGCTTCCCTTTCTATCTCAACCATTCTTATATTATTCCCTATGGATTCCAGTCCAAACTCAGTTCCCCACTGTTCTTGACCAACTCAGATACCCATATTGTTAATCAATAGTCCAGACTGGGCCCATAATTCTTATTGGAAGGATCAGTTGGGTTAGGGTTAGGGTAAGGTGTAGGTTTAGGCAATGGTTTTAGTGTACGACTATCTTCTAGAGAGACACATCCTCAGTAGTGTACCTTGGGATCCTCGGGTGTTTCGGCCTTTTAATCACTATACACCCTCCCCCAAGGCGGCCCGTCTTGGGGTGATCAGTCCCAGACTTGTTGTTCTCTAGGAAAGCTGACCTATGACCAGTATCATATCTTTTATTTATGAATTTCATTCAACCTATTAAACCCACAAAAAACTATATATCCTATTTTTATGGTGTTCTCACAGTTAAAATGTGAAGTTCTTGTGTACACTTATCAGATCCGGCGATTCAAACCTTTTAACAATCCCATTCTTAACACCTGCCTATTTGATTCTCTACCCTTTAATATATGATTCTTGAAGAATGTGAAATTTTCAGGCTGAATTTATCAAAACCAGCGAATCGAAAACAAAAAATATCCGTTCTCAATAATCCTGGCTCCGCATCCCATCCCTCGAATCTATCCCTACCTATTACCTTGTAAAGCAGACCCTACCATCCTAATGCTAATCACCGATAGAAGACTTGGAAACCATTCAAGACCCATTAATCCTAGGTCACCTGCCCTGCGTGCTGTCCTAGTGGACCCAGAGAGGCTGGATACCTACCTACCTACCTACCTACCTACCTCCCCGGATATTCCCTTGTTAACACCGCAGGGTTTCCCGGGATATCCGAAAGGAGGTCCCGTTGTCAATTAGGAATCGACAATTGGCGGTTGCGTTCAATTCCACACAACAAGCTTCTACCAATCTCTCTCCCAATCAATTCCTCACAACAGAATTCCCTCCCATCTCCCCACTTACCACCTCAACACTGGTAACCTTTCTGATGCAAATTTAATCGACTTAATTATCGCTTATTTTATTTATTTTATTTACTATTTTTCCGTCCCCCAATTTTCCAATGTCTTCTTATATCTTTAATTTTCAAAAGAAACTTCCTTCCATTCCCTATCTAACCCCTCTTATGTCCTATCCTATCCTATCCGAATTCCCCTATTTTTATTACCACCAATCAGAATTCCGCTATTCTTGTTACCACCAGTGTGGCCCTCAGCTCCATTAGTTTTGAATTACCTAGTCCAAAGAATTTTTTTCAACAACAACAACAAAAAAAGATTGGCTGGTCTCGAACCCCGATCCTCTCGTTCCTAGCCTAGTCTCTCTTATCCACTCACCCATCTTATCTGATTCCATCACACCCTTTTATGTCCACTTTTTAACTATCCTTCTGCTTTTCCTTATATTTAAATTTAACCGATTACACCCTCCCCCAAGGCGGCCCGTCTTGGGGTGATCAGTCCCAGACTTGTGTTCTCTAGGAAAGCTGACCTATGACCAGTATCATATCTTTTATTTATGAATTTCATTCAAACTATTAAACCCACATAAAACTATATATCCTATTTTTATGGTGTTCTCACAGTTAAAATGTGAAGTTCTTGTGTTCACGATGTATGCCAAGTCCCCTTTTTTTTGGTTGTTTATACCTTGCTATTCTTACTCCTCTCCAGTCCATTATCCCTACGATCACCATGCCATCTTCAACCACCCCAGTCCTCTGACCGTGCCCGGCTGACTCAGAAACCTCATATCATCCACCGGTGGTATGGAAAAAGAAAACCCACTACCATCTTATTATCCTCATAATTCTACTGGAACAGAACCAAGCATGAGAGTAATAGGAGACAAGAAGGGTGTGACGGGATTTCGTCAAAACCCCTTCCGGGCTAGGGTTAGCCTCCTCTCCAACTCCCCCACTTAGTCCCCCTCCACTCCCTAATTCCTGGACCACGTGGGGCAGTGTGATTCTTAACTTATTAATTCTTCCCTTAAGCTCCATATGATCCCCTAGTTCCGAAGGCACGGGCTAGGTTAGGAATTTGAAGAGTTTGCAACGTCTCCCCCTGAGTAGACCCGTTTCCGGATCACCCAGTTTGGTTTAGGGAGAAGGTTAGGGTTAGAGTTAGGGGTTAGGGTTAGGGGTTAGGGTTAGGGTTAGGGTTAGGGTTAGGGTTAGGGTCAGGGTCAGGGTCAGGGGTTAGGGGTTAGGGTTAGGGTTAGGGTTAGGTTAGGGTTAGGGTTAGGGTTAGGTTAGGGTTAGGGTTAGGGTTAGGGTTAGGTTAGGGTTAGGGTTAGGGTTAGGGTTAGGGTTAGGTTAGGGTTAGGGTTAGGGTTAGGTTAGGTTAGGGTTAGGGTTAGGGTTAGGGTTAGGTTAGGTTAGGGTTAGGGTTAGGGTTAGGGTTAGGGTTAGGTTAGGGTTAGGGTTAGGGTTTAGGGTTAGGGTTAGGGTTAGGGTTAGGGGTTAGGGTTAGGGTTAGGGTTAGGGTTAGGTTAGGGTTAGGGTTAGGGTTAGGGGTTAGGGTTAGGGTTAGGGTTAGTTAGGGTTAGGGTTAGGGTTAGGGTTAGGGTTAGGTTAGGGTTAGGGTTAGGGTTAGGGTTAGGGTAAGGGTTAGGGTTAGGGTTAGGGTTAGGGTTAGGGTTGGGTTAGGGTTAGGGTTAGGGTTAGGGTAGGGTTAGGGTTAGGGTTAGGGTTAGGTTAGGGTTAGGGTTAGGGTTAGGGTTAGGGTTAGGATTTTGCAGAGTTAGCAACGTCTCCCCCTGAGTAGATCCGTTTCCGGATCACCCAGTTTGGTTTAGGGAGAACGCAGAAATTGCACAGGCCGGCGCATGTTTTTTGGAAGGATCAGTTGGCTTCCCTTTCTATCTCAACCATTCTTATATTATTCCTTTTATTCCCTATGGATTCCAGTCCAAACTCAGTTCCCCACTGTTCTTGACCAACTCAGATACCCATATTGTCAATCAATAGTCCAGACTGGGCCCATAATTCTTAGCATCTTTGTCGTATAGGGAATGCGAAATTTCCATATTAAATTTATCTGGGCCGGCGAATCGAGTACTCCCCGATAATCCCGGTCCAGCATCCCACCCCCTCAATCATGCCAATACCTCTAATTATTTTTTAGGGTAATCCATCCCAGGGCTGTTCTGCTTTAAAACCCCTGTAAGGGGTAGGTCTTAGTTATTGTTGTGTACTTTGTCCTTTTTCATTATTTTTTTCTTTAACCAAGTCTATCCAAGTTCATAGAAAAGGAATTTTTTGATTATTTGATTATTTTATTATTTCATTATTTTTTATTATTATTGTCCCTCTAAAAAAATATTTGTAGTTATTATTATAAAGGATTAAATTATGTCTCGTTGTATTCTATATATAATATAATCATTAACCTTTATTTTATACCTTTTTTTTAATAAAATCAACTATCTCCTAATTAATGCTAAAGATTAGGGCTATTTCTCCCAGGGTTATTTCCCTGTTTCCCCTGTAAGGGGTAGTTTTTAAGGTTAGGGTTAGGGTTAGGGTTAGGGTTAGGGTTAGGGTAAGGGTTAGGATTAGGCTTTAGGAATTTACAGAGTTTGCAATGTCTCCCCCTGAGTAGATCCGTTTCCGGATCACCCAGTTTGGTTTAGGGAGAACGCAGAAATTGTACAGGCCGGCGTATGTTTTTGGAAGGATCAGTTGACTTCCCTTTCTATCTCAACCATTCTTATATTATTCCCTATGGATTACAGTCCAGACTCAGTTCCCCACTGTTCTTGATCAACTCAGATACCCATATTGTTAATCAATAGTCTAGACTGGGCCCATAATTCTTATCAGAAGGATCAGTTGGCTTCCCTTTCTATCCCCACCATTCTTATATTATTCCCTATGGATTCCAGTCCAAACTCAGTTCCCCACTGTTCTTGACCAACTCAGATACCCATATTGTTAGTCAATAGTCTAGACTGGGCCCATAATTCTTATCGGAAAGATCAGTTGGCTTCCCTTTCTATCTCAACCATTCTTATATCATTCCCCATGGATTCCAGTCCAAACTCAGTTCCCCACTGTTCTTGACCAACTCAGATACCCATATTGTTAGTCAATAGTCTAGACTGGGCCCATAATTCTTATCGGAAAGATCAGTTGGCTTCCCTTTCTATCTCAACCATTATTATATCATTCCCTATGGATTCCAGTCCAAACTCCGTTCCCCACTGTTCTTGACCAACTCAGATACCCATATTGTTAATCAATAGTCCAGACTGGGCCCATAATTCTTAGCATCTTTGTCGTATAGGGAATGCGAAATTTCCATATTAAATTTATCTGGGCCGGCGAATCGAGTACTCCCCGATAATCCCGGTCCAGCATCCCACCCCCTCAATCATGCCAATACCTCTAATTATTTTTTAGGGTAATCCATCCCAGGGCTGTTCTGCTTTAAAACCCCTGTAAGGGGTAGGTCTTAGTTATTGTTGTGTACTTTGTCCTTTTTCATTATTTTTTTTCTTTAACCAAGTCTATCCAAGTTCATAGAAAAGGAATTTTTTGATTATTTGATTATTTTATTATTTCATTATTTTTTATTATTATTGTCCCTCTAAAAAAATATTTGTAGTTATTATTATAAAGGATTAAATTATGTCTCGTTGTATTCTATATATAATATAATCATTAACCTTTATTTTATACCTTTTTTTTAATAAAATCAACTATCTCCTAATTAATGCTAAAGATTAGGGCTATTTCTCCCAGGGTTATTTCCCTGTTTCCCCTGTAAGGGGTAGTTTTTAAGGTTAGGGTTAGGGTTAGGGTTAGGGTTAGGGTTAGGGTAAGGGTTAGGATTAGGCTTTAGGAATTTACAGAGTTTGCAATGTCTCCCCCTGAGTAGATCCGTTTCCGGATCACCCAGTTTGGTTTAGGGAGAACGCAGAAATTGTACAGGCCGGCGTATGTTTTTGGAAGGATCAGTTGACTTCCCTTTCTATCTCAACCATTCTTATATTATTCCCTATGGATTACAGTCCAGACTCAGTTCCCCACTGTTCTTGATCAACTCAGATACCCATATTGTTAATCAATAGTCTAGACTGGGCCCATAATTCTTATCAGAAGGATCAGTTGGCTTCCCTTTCTATCCCCACCATTCTTATGTCATCTTCAACCACCCCAGTCTTCTGACCGTGCCCGGCTGACTCAGAATCCTCCTATCGTCCACCGGTGGTATGGAAAAAGAAAACCCACTACCATCTTACCATCCTCATAATTCTACTGGAACAGAACCAAGTATGAGAGTAATAGGAGATAAGAAGGGTGTGACGGGATTTCGTCAAAACCCCTTCCGGGCTAGGGTTAGCCTCCTCTCCAACTCCCCCACTTAGTCCCCCTCCACTCCCTAGTTCCTGGACCAAGTGGGGCAGTGTGATTCTTAATTTATTAATACTTCCCTTAAGCTCCATATGATCCCCTAGTTCCGAAGGCACGGGCTAGGTTAGGATTTTGCAGAGTTAGCAACGTCTCCCCCTGAGTAGATCCGTTTCCGGATCACCCAGTTTGGTTTAGGGAGAACGCAGAAATTGCACAGGCCGGCGCATGTTTTTTGGAAGGATCAGTTGGCTTCCCTTTCTATCTCAACCATTCTTATATTATTCCTTTTATTCCCTATGGATTCCAGTCCAAACTCAGTTCCCCACTGTTCTTGACCAACTCAGATACCCATATTGTCAATCAATAGTCCAGACTGGGCCCATAATTCTTAGCATCTTTGTCGTATAGGGAATGCGAAATTTCCATATTAAATTTATCTGGGCCGGCGAATCGAGTACTCCCCGATAATCCCGGTCCAGCATCCCACCCCCTCAATCATGCCAATACCTCTAATTATTTTTTAGGGTAATCCATCCCAGGGCTGTTCTGCTTTAAAACCCCTGTAAGGGGTAGGTCTTAGTTATTGTTGTGTACTTTGTCCTTTTTCATTATTTTTTTCTTTAACCAAGTCTATCCAAGTTCATAGAAAAGGAATTTTTTGATTATTTGATTATTTTATTATTTCATTATTTTTTATTATTATTGTCCCTCTAAAAAAATATTTGTAGTTATTATTATAAAGGATTAAATTATGTCTCGTTGTATTCTATATATAATATAATCATTAACCTTTATTTTATACCTTTTTTTTAATAAAATCAACTATCTCCTAATTAATGCTAAAGATTAGGGCTATTTCTCCCAGGGTTATTTCCCTGTTTCCCCTGTAAGGGGTAGTTTTTAAGGTTAGGGTTAGGGTTAGGGTTAGGGTTAGGGTTAGGGTAAGGGTTAGGATTAGGCTTTAGGAATTTACAGAGTTTGCAATGTCTCCCCCTGAGTAGATCCGTTTCCGGATCACCCAGTTTGGTTTAGGGAGAACGCAGAAATTGTACAGGCCGGCGTATGTTTTTGGAAGGATCAGTTGACTTCCCTTTCTATCTCAACCATTCTTATATTATTCCCTATGGATTACAGTCCAGACTCAGTTCCCCACTGTTCTTGATCAACTCAGATACCCATATTGTTAATCAATAGTCTAGACTGGGCCCATAATTCTTATCAGAAGGATCAGTTGGCTTCCCTTTCTATCCCCACCATTCTTATATTATTCCCTATGGATTCCAGTCCAAACTCAGTTCCCCACTGTTCTTGACCAACTCAGATACCCATATTGTTAGTCAATAGTCTAGACTGGGCCCATAATTCTTATCGGAAAGATCAGTTGGCTTCCCTTTCTATCTCAACCATTCTTATATCATTCCCCATGGATTCCAGTCCAAACTCAGTTCCCCACTGTTCTTGACCAACTCAGATACCCATATTGTTAGTCAATAGTCTAGACTGGGCCCATAATTCTTATCGGAAAGATCAGTTGGCTTCCCTTTCTATCTCAACCATTATTATATCATTCCCTATGGATTCCAGTCCAAACTCCGTTCCCCACTGTTCTTGACCAACTCAGATACCCATATTGTTAATCAATAGTCCAGACTGGGCCCATAATTCTTAGCATCTTTGTCGTATAGGGAATGCGAAATTTCCATATTAAATTTATCTGGGCCGGCGAATCGAGTACTCCCCGATAATCCCGGTCCAGCATCCCACCCCCTCAATCATGCCAATACCTCTAATTATTTTTTAGGGTAATCCATCCCAGGGCTGTTCTGCTTTAAAACCCCTGTAAGGGGTAGGTCTTAGTTATTGTTGTGTACTTTGTCCTTTTTCATTATTTTTTTTCTTTAACCAAGTCTATCCAAGTTCATAGAAAAGGAATTTTTTGATTATTTGATTATTTTATTATTTCATTATTTTTTATTATTATTGTCCCTCTAAAAAAATATTTGTAGTTATTATTATAAAGGATTAAATTATGTCTCGTTGTATTCTATATATAATATAATCATTAACCTTTATTTTATACCTTTTTTTTAATAAAATCAACTATCTCCTAATTAATGCTAAAGATTAGGGCTATTTCTCCCAGGGTTATTTCCCTGTTTCCCCTGTAAGGGGTAGTTTTTAAGGTTAGGGTTAGGGTTAGGGTTAGGGTAAGGGTTAGGATTAGGCTTTAGGAATTTACAGAGTTTGCAATGTCTCCCCCTGAGTAGATCCGTTTCCGGATCACCCAGTTTGGTTTAGGGAGAACGCAGAAATTGTACAGGCCGGCGTATGTTTTTGGAAGGATCAGTTGACTTCCCTTTCTATCTCAACCATTCTTATATTATTCCCTATGGATTACAGTCCAGACTCAGTTCCCCACTGTTCTTGATCAACTCAGATACCCATATTGTTAATCAATAGTCTAGACTGGGCCCATAATTCTTATCAGAAGGATCAGTTGGCTTCCCTTTCTATCCCCACCATTCTTATGTCATCTTCAACCACCCCAGTCTTCTGACCGTGCCCGGCTGACTCAGAATCCTCCTATCGTCCACCGGTGGTATGGAAAAAGAAAACCCACTACCATCTTACCATCCTCATAATTCTACTGGAACAGAACCAAGTATGAGAGTAATAGGAGATAAGAAGGGTGTGACGGGATTTCGTCAAAACCCCTTCCGGGCTAGGGTTAGCCTCCTCTCCAACTCCCCCACTTAGTCCCCCTCCACTCCCTAGTTCCTGGACCAAGTGGGGCAGTGTGATTCTTAATTTATTAATACTTCCCTTAAGCTCCATATGATCCCCTAGTTCCGAAGGCACGGGCTAGGTTAGGAATTTGAAGAGTTAGGGTTAGGGTTAGGGTTAGGGTTAGGGTTAGGGTTAGGGTTAGGATTTTGCAGAGTTAGCAACGTCTCCCCCTGAGTAGATCCGTTTCCGGATCACCCAGTTTGGTTTAGGGAGAACGCAGAAATTGCACAGGCCGGCGCATGTTTTTTGGAAGGATCAGTTGGCTTCCCTTTCTATCTCAACCATTCTTATATTATTCCTTTTATTCCCTATGGATTCCAGTCCAAACTCAGTTCCCCACTGTTCTTGACCAACTCAGATACCCATATTGTCAATCAATAGTCCAGACTGGGCCCATAATTCTTAGCATCTTTGTCGTATAGGGAATGCGAAATTTCCATATTAAATTTATCTGGGCCGGCGAATCGAGTACTCCCCGATAATCCCGGTCCAGCATCCCACCCCCTCAATCATGCCAATACCTCTAATTATTTTTTAGGGTAATCCATCCCAGGGCTGTTCTGCTTTAAAACCCCTGTAAGGGGTAGGTCTTAGTTATTGTTGTGTACTTTGTCCTTTTGCATTATTTTTTTCTTTAACCAAGTCTATCCAAGTTCATAGAAAAGGAATTTTTTGATTATTTGATTATTTTATTATTTCATTATTTTTTATTATTATTGTCCCTCTAAAAAAATATTTGTAGTTATTATTATAAAGGATTAAATTATGTCTCGTTGTATTCTATATATAATATAATCATTAACCTTTATTTTATACCTTTTTTTTAATAAAATCAACTATCTCCTAATTAATGCTAAAGATTAGGGCTATTTCTCCCAGGGTTATTTCCCTGTTTCCCCTGTAAGGGGTAGTTTTTAAGGTTAGGGTTAGGGTTAGGGTTAGGGTTAGGGTTAGGGTTAGGGTAAGGGTTAGGATTAGGCTTTAGGAATTTACAGAGTTTGCAATGTCTCCCCCTGAGTAGATCCGTTTCCGGATCACCCAGTTTGGTTTAGGGAGAACGCAGAAATTGTACAGGCCGGCGTATGTTTTTGGAAGGATCAGTTGACTTCCCTTTCTATCTCAACCATTCTTATATTATTCCCTATGGATTACAGTCCAGACTCAGTTCCCCACTGTTCTTGATCAACTCAGATACCCATATTGTTAATCAATAGTCTAGACTGGGCCCATAATTCTTATCAGAAGGATCAGTTGGCTTCCCTTTCTATCCCCACCATTCTTATATTATTCCCTATGGATTCCAGTCCAAACTCAGTT
The DNA here is from genome assembly GCA_038088235.1 of Zacco platypus. Taxonomy (NCBI): domain Eukaryota; kingdom Metazoa; phylum Chordata; class Actinopteri; order Cypriniformes; family Xenocyprididae; genus Zacco; species Zacco platypus. Next base: position 8,378 of record JBBHEA010000037.1, on the reverse strand, counting down.
CCCCACTGTTCTTGACCAACTCAGATACCCATATTGTTAGTCAATAGTCTAGACTGGGCCCATAATTCTTATCGGAAAGATCAGTTGGCTTCCCTTTCTATCTCAACCATTCTTATATCATTCCCCATGGATTCCAGTCCAAACTCAGTTCCCCACTGTTCTTGACCAACTCAGATACCCATATTGTTAGTCAATAGTCTAGACTGGGCCCATAATTCTCATCGGAAAGATCAGTTGGCTTCCCTTTCTATCTCAACCATTATTATATCATTCCCTATGGATTCCAGTCCAAACTCCGTTCCCCACTGTTCTTGACCAACTCAGATACCCATATTGTTAATCAATAGTCCAGACTGGGCCCATAATTCTTAGCATCTTTGTCGTATAGGGAATGCGAAATTTCCATATTAAATTTATCTGGGCCGGCGAATCGAGTAATCCCCGATAATCCCGGTCCAGCATCCCAGTCCCTCAATCATGCCGATACCTCTAATTATTTTTTAGGGTAATCCATCCCAGGGCTGTTCTGCTTTTAAACCCCTGTAAGGGGTAGGTCTTAGTTATTGTTGTGTACTTTGTCCATTTTCTAATCAACCAAGTACATCCAAGTTTATAGAAAAGAGTTTTTTTAATTATTTTATTTTTTTATTATCATTTTATTATTTCATTATGGTCCCTAAAAAAAGCAATATTTTTAGTTATTATTATAAAGGATTAAAATATGTCTCGTTCTACTCTAAATATAATATAATCCTTAATTTTTATTTTATACCAATAAAATCAACTATCTCCTAATTAATGTTAAAGATTGGGGCTATTTCTCCCAGGGTTATTTCCCTATTCCCCTTGTAAGGGGTAGGTTTAGGCAATGGTTTTAGTGTGCGACTATCTTCTAGAGAGACACATCCTCAGTAGTGTACCTTAGGATCCTCGGGTGTTTCGGCCTTTTAATCACTATACACCCTCCCCCAAGGCGGCCCGTCTTGGGGTGATCAGTCCCAGACTTGTGTTCTCTAGGAAAGCTGACCTATGACCAGTATCATATATTTTATTTATGAATTTCATTCAACCTATTAAACCCACAAAAAACTATATATCCTATTTTTATGGTGTTCTCACAGTTAAAAATGTGAAGTTCTTGTGTACACTTATCAGATATGGCGAATCAACCCTTTTAACAATCCCATTCTTAACACCTGCCTATTTGATTCTCTCCCTTTTAATATATGATTCTTGAGGAATGGGAAATTTTCAGGCTGAATTTATCAAAACCAGCGAATCGAAAACAAAAAATATCCGTTCTCAATAATCCTGGCCCCGCATCCCATCCCTCGAATCTATCCCTACCTATTATCTTGTAAAGCAGACCCTACCATCCTAATACTAATCACCGATAGAAGACTTGGAAACCATTCAAGACCCATTAATCCTAGGTCACCTGCCCTGCGTGCTGTCCTAGTGGACCCAGAGAGGCTGGATACCTACCTACCTCCCCGGATATTCCTTTGTTAACACCGCAAGGTTTCCCAGGACATCCGAAAGGAGGCCCCGCTGTCAATTAGGAATCGACGATTGGCGGTTGTGTTGAATTCCACACAACAAGCTTCTACCAATCCCGCTTCCCATCCATTCTTCACCACAGAATTCCCTCCTATCTCCCCACTCACCACCTCAACCCTGGTAACTTTTCTTGATGCAAATTTAATCGACTTAATTATCGCTTATTTTATTTATTTTATTTCTTTTATTTACTATTTTTCGGTCGCCCAATTTTCCAAAGTCTCCTTATATCTTTAATTTTCCAAAAGAACTTCCTTCCATTCCCTATCTAACCCCTCTTATGTCCTGTCCTATCCGAATCCCCTATTTTTATTACCACCAATCAGAATTCTGCTATTCTTGTTACCACCAGTGTGGCCCTCAGCTCCATTAGTTTTGAGAGAAGAGAGAGAGGAAAAAAAAAAAAAAAAAAAAAAAAAAAAAAAAAATTTTTTATCTTCTCTCATTCAACCCCCTTGGAAACTCAGTCCCTAATTTCTTAATCCAATATTTTTCTTTTCTCAACCTACTTATTTTGTCCCAACCTGGGTTGTGTTCCAATCCCCTCACAAACATGTTATTCACCCCATGTCTCATATAATGTGGGACTATGTGTCCCTTCCCTCTCACTTCCTTCCTCACCGTGTACCTATGAGCTGTCATTCTGACTCCAATCGCGTTTTTCGTCTCCCCCACATATCTAATACCACACTTCCGGCAGCTAATTAAGTATATGCAATTGGGCTTATTCAAGGGTACCGCTTGCGGTAATTCCCACACCTCACCTCTTACCCCCCTAAAGTACTTCTTCCTTCCTCCTTTTCTTCCTTTATTTGGTTTAGACAATTTGCTATGTACCAAATAATCCCCTAAATTCTTCCCTCTCCTATAGGCTACCACTAGTCTATACTGTTGCTCCATTCTCTGCCCCCTAGTATGTCTGTAAAACGTCCTCCTGAGTCTTTCAGCCAACCTTTTACTTGTTTTTGAATAAGTTAAGATTAATGGAAGAACTCTTTTTCTTTCTCTTTCCCCCTTTCTTCCTCCTTTATTTGTTCTAAGGTCCCTCCTAACTCCCCTTAACATCCCCCTAGGGTATCCTCTTTTTCTAAGAGACTTGAATAATATTTTCTCTGCCTCCCCCCTATCTTCTTCCCGAGAACAAATCCTATCAAATCTTAGGAGCTGCGCTTTGACTATGCCTCTAAAAACGTGCTTGTCATGGTTGCTGCAGTAATGCAATAATGCATGTGAATCTGTTGGTTTGAAGTAAACCTTCGTATCCAATTTTTCTGTTTCTTCAAACTCCGGGCCTTTAAAAACTGTTACGTCTAAAAAGTTGATCTCCCTTTCTTTCAGCTCCCACTTGAGATTAATAGAATCATGATGTTCATTTAGAATTCTCACAAATTCCTGAAAATCCTTCTCCGAGTGATCCCACAACCCCCAGATATCATCCAAGTACCTCAAGTAATAAGTTGGCCTCTTTTGGATTTTCTCCCACACTCTCTTCCCATTCTGCCATATAAATATTAGCGTAGGCCGGCGCAAACCTTTTGCCCATAGCTGTGCCCTTAATCTGAAGGAAATATCTCCCATTGAATTCAAAGTCATTTTTAGTAAGACTTAATTCCAATAATCTCAAAATGGAGTCCTCTGGTCTCCCTGGCTCCGGGTGTTTTTTGAACCATTTTTTTACCGCCTGTAATCCTTTTTCTATATCTATGTTTGTGTATAAACTTTCCACATCCATAGAAAAGAATTTAGTTTGTGCTCCAATCCTTAATTCTTTTATCTTGTTTAAAAAGTCATACGTATCCTTAACATAACTATCATGTTTTGTCGATATTGGATTGAGATAAAAGTCTATCCATTCCGCTATTCCATAACTTTCACTATTACAGTCTGATACTATTGGCCTCCCAGGGGGCATATCCTTTGTAGGCCATGAATTTTTATCCTTATGAATTTTTGGCAATATATAAAACCTCCTCATCCTTGGTATCCTCTGTCCTATTAAATATTCCACCTGTTTTTTGGTTAAGAGTCCATCCTTCAATAACTTATCCAACTCCTGTCTTATTGTCTCTATTGAGTCCATATATATGGGTTCTTTTAATTGTCTATAAAATTCTCCGTCCTCCAACTGTCTATTTGCTTCCCTCACATACTGGTCTCTGTCCATCACTACAACCACACTTCCCTTATCAGCGGGTTTTATCACTAACGATCTATCGTCACCCAATTTTCTTAAGGCCTCTTTCTCTTCTTTTGAAACATTTTCGTTTTCTTTTTCTTCTATCCATCCCTTAACTAACCTCCTATCCTCCCCAATTAAGTCCCACACCATTTCCGATACCTGATCCTGCCTAGGTTCCCATCCCGTCCTCGAGTAAAATGGTGTGTTTTCCCATTCCTCCCCCTGGTCCTCCCCAAAATAATCTGCCAACTTAATCCTTCTGTGATATTCCCCCAAATCTGCCTCTATCCCTACTCTATTCCTATATCCCCCCTCTATCCCCCATCTAGGCACAAATGATAGGCCACGCTCCAACAGTGTCAATTCAACTTTATTTAATTTTTTTGTACGGGAGAGGTTCATCACCACTCCAGTAGTTTGGCTTTGGTGATGCCCCTCCCTCCCTAGTTTAAATAGCTCAACCAATGTCGCAGCATTGCCTTTGCCGTTTCAGGAGTCCAATGAACGTAGTCTTTCTCTATTCTAAACTTGTCGTATGGTAGGTGAGGTATTGCATATCCTGAGTCTTCAATCATAATATTCAATTCCCTTAACACCTGTTTTTCTTTTTCTGTTAGCATTTCTGAATAATTAATCCTTGGTATGATAATCTGGGCATTCGGAAAGGTGTCCTTTGCTGCTCCCACCATCCTATCGAATGTCCTTTGTAGGACTGCCATTGATGTATGCCCCCTGTTATTCAGACCAAAATTCAAGATAACTTTTAAAACCTCAGGACTACATGGTGTCCTGTGCTTCAAAATTCTCACTGCATGAGTCAATTGGGCTCCCGGGTAACTAACCACTTGCACTCTATTGTCTGTGACCTCTGAGATTCTACTTAAGTTTGAACCCCCAATAATCAAACAAGGTCTTTTTGGCTCTAATTTCCATACTCCATATTTGTCTCCTTCATGTTCTTGTCTTTCCAAAATACCTCCCGTTACTCCCTCCTCCTCCTCCCCTTGTTCCCTCATCCGTCCTCCTTTTCCCTCCATTCTCCTAACCCCCACCTCCTCTTCCTCCTGCTCCGTATCCTCTTCTCTTGTTGTATTTATACTTTCCACAGTGTTATCCAACGTAATCCACACCGCTTCGTCCTCTTCCAATATTGAAGTTCTGTCTAGAGTTTGTTCCTCTATGTCTATCATCTGTCCCCCTTCCACTTGTTCTTCGTTCCTCTGTTGTTCCTCCATTTCCATGATCACTCTTCTTCTCTGCTCCTCCTCTCCTGGAATCTGTTCACACCCAGCTGTACTCTGCTGTCCTCCATCCTCTGGCCTCTCCTGTATTTGTCCCATTTCTGGGGTTTCCTCTGCTGCTCCCTCATTAGACCATAATCTCCTCATCTCTTTAGAGGCTCTTTCAATCGTGACCGGTTTTATTCTCTTCAGATTCTTTTTTGCCCATCTAATCGCCACCTCCAGGATCCTATTTCCATTTGCTAAGTCCATTCTTCCTAATTCCTGTATAATCTGTCTTTTATTTGTTTGGTAATGGTCTTTTAATATTGCGAGACTTTCCATTAACCACCTATTTGCATTTCCGTACAGTTTCCATCCAGTAACTAGGTTTGGGGAAGCCGGAACCACCACCGTTTGTAGCTGAGCCGCCACTCTCCTCAAGGCCCTAGGTCCCGGCTCTGCTTCCATGTCTTTTAAGTTATGTAAATGATGAGTTGCTTTAATGAATTTGTGCATAAGTTTTGTCTGTGCTCTCCATTCCTGAAAATCCTCCATGATGATCCTTGGATCTCTTCTTGTTTCCTCCCTTTGTTGTATTACCTAAAATGTTAAATAAAATTACATTAACCTATCATCTCATGGTCTCATGCTTTATCCTTTATTAGTTATTATTACTATATTATTATGTAATTATTACGTAATACATGCTTAATAACTAACCCAGGCTTATTAAGTCTTTTTTATGTATTTTTTTATTTTCTTATTAATCTGTTATGCACCTCCGCTCCCTTTATTTAAGAATCAGTTATACCAACCCTTTGAGTTCTTCTTATGATGTATGCCAAGTCCTCTTTTATTTGTTTATGCCTTGATCTTCTTACTCCTCTCCAGTCCGTTATCCTGAAATAATTTTTAATTCCATTATTCCTTATATTTTTATTATTTTATTATTTATGTTTTTCCCATCCTTTCCATACGATCACCATGTCATCTTCAACCACCCCAGTCTTCTGACCGTGCCCGGCTGACTCAGAATCCTCCTATCGTCCACCGGTGGTATGGAAAAAGAAAACCCACTACCATCTTACCATCCTCATAATTCTACTGGAACAGAACCAAGTATGAGAGTAATAGGAGATAAGAAGGGTGTGACGGGATTTCGTCAAAACCCCTTCCGGGCTAGGGTTAGCCTCCTCTCCAACTCCCCCACTTAGTCCCCCTCCACTCCCTAGTTCCTGGACCAAGTGGGGCAGTGTGATTCTTAATTTATTAATACTTCCCTTAAGCTCCATATGATCCCCTAGTTCCGAAGGCACGGGCTAGGTTAGGATTTTGCAGAGTTAGCAACGTCTCCCCCTGAGTAGATCCGTTTCCGGATCACCCAGTTTGGTTTAGGGAGAACGCAGAAATTGCACAGGCCGGCGCATGTTAGGGTTAGGGTTAGGGTTAGGGTTAGGGTTAGGGTTAGGGTTGGGGTTGGGGTTAGGGTTAGGGTTAGGGTTAGGGTTAGGGTTAGGGTTTAGGGTTAGGGTTAGGGTTAGGGTTAGGGTTAGGGTTAGGTTAGGGTTAGGGTTAGGGTTAGGGTTAGGGTTAGGGGTTAGGGTTAGGGTTAGGGTTAGGGTTAGGGTTAGGTTAGGTTAGGGTTAGGGTTAGGGTTAGGGTTAGGGTTAGGTTAGGGTTAGGGTTAGGGTTAGGGTTAGGGTTAGGTTAGGGTTAGGGTTAGGGTTAGGGTTAGGGTTAGTTAGGGTTAGGGTTAGGGTTAGGGTTAGGGTTAGGGTTAGGGTTAGGGTTAGGGTTAGGGTTAGGGTTAGGGTTAGGGTTAGGTTAGGGTTAGGGTTAGGGTTAGGGTTAGGGTTAGGGTTAGGGTTAGGGTTAGGGTTAGGGTTAGGGTTAGGGTTAGGGTTAGGGTTAGGGTTAGGGTTAGGGTTAGGGTTTAGGGTTAGGGTTAGGGTTAGGGTTAGGGTTAGGGTTAGGGTTAGGGTTAGGGTTAGGGTTAGGGTTAGGGTTAGGGTTAGGGTTAGGGTTAGGGTTAGGGTTAGGGTTAGGGTTAGGGTTAGGGTTAGGGTTAGGGTTAGGGTTAGGGTTAGGGTTAGGGTGTAGGGTTAGGGTTAGGGTTAGGGTTAGGGTTAGGGTTAGGGTTAGGTTAGGGTTAGGGTTAGGGTTAGGGTTAGGGTTAGGGTTAGGGTTAGGTTAGGGTTAGGGTTAGGGTTAGGGTTAGGGTTAGGGTTAGGGTTAGGGTTAGGGTTAGGGTTAGGGTTAGGGTTAGGGTTAGGGTTAGGGTTAGGGTTAGGGTTAGGGTTAGGGTTAGGGTTAGGGTTAGGGTTAGGGTTAGGGTTAGGGTTAGGGTTAGGGTTAGGGTTAGGGTTAGGGTTAGGGTTAGGGTTAGGGTTAGGGTTAGGGTTAGGGTTAGGGTTAGGGTTAGGGTTAGGGTTAGGGTTAGGGTTAGGGTTAGGGTTAGGGTTAGGGTTAGGGTTAGGGTTAGGGTTAGGGTTAGGGTTAGGGTTAGGGTTAGGGTTAGGGTTAGGGTTAGGGTTAGGGTTAGGGTTAGGGTTAGGGTTAGGGTTAGGGTTAGGGTTAGGGTTAGGGTTAGGGTTAGGGTTAGGGTTAGGGTTAGGGTTAGGGTTAGGGTTAGGGTTAGGGTTAGGGTTAGGGTTAGGGTTAGGGTTAGGGTTAGGGTTAGGGTTAGGGTTAGGGTTAGGGTTAGGGTTAGGGTTAGGGTTAGGGTTAGGGTTAGGGTTAGGGTTAGGGTTAGGGTTAGGGTTAGGGTTAGGGTTAGGGTTAGGGTTAGGGTTAGGGTTAGGGTTAGGGTTAGGGTTAGGGTTAGGGTTAGGGTTAGGGTTAGGGTTAGGGTTAGGGTTAGGGTTAGGGTTAGGGTTAGGGTTAGGGTTAGGGTTAGGGTTAGGGTTAGGGTTAGGGTTAGGGTTAGGGTTAGGGTTAGGGTTAGGGTTAGGGTTAGGGTTAGGGTTAGGGTTAGGGTTAGGGTTAGGGTTAGGGTTAGGGTTAGGGTTAGGGTTAGGGTTAGGGTTAGGGTTAGGGTTAGGGTTAGGGTTAGGGTTAGGGTTAGGGTTAGGGTTAGGGTTAGGGTTAGGGTTAGGGTTAGGGTTAGGGTTAGGGTTAGGGTTAGGGTTAGGGTTAGGGTTAGGGTTAGGGTTAGGGTTAGGGTTAGGGTTAGGGTTAGGGTTAGGGTTAGGGTTAGGGTTAGGGTTAGGGTTAGGGTTAGGGTTAGGGTTAGGGTTAGGGTTAGGGTTAGGGTTAGGGTTAGGGTTAGGGTTAGGGTTAGGGTTAGGGTTAGGGTTAGGGTTAGGGTTAGGGTTAGGGTTAGGGTTAGGGTTAGGGTTAGGGTTAGGGTTAGGGTTAGGGTTAGGGTTAGGGTTAGGGTTAGGGTTAGGGTTAGGGTTAGGGTTAGGGTTAGGGTT
>JBBHEA010000036.1:177500-187500 GCA_038088235.1 Zacco platypus | reverse complement strand
GAGGTCGCGTGCGGATGGGAAACCCCCCCTCGAGAGCGGGGTGGTTTCGCGGCCGCCTGACGCACCCCCCCCGAAGGGGAGAGGAGAGGACTGGCCATGGACGAGAGTTTCGCCACGAAGCGACCCGCCGACTGTGTCCCCCCGGCACCGTCTAACCCCCCGCCTGGCCGGGTGCGAGCGAGGCCCCCACGACGAAGGCCGCCTAACCGGCGGGCAGCGGCCCTCCAGGCGCGGGCGGCGGGCGGCAGAGCCACCGGCAGCCGCGGAGGAGGTCACCCTGACCGCATCGGCGCGACGGCGCGACGCCATCCCCCCGGAGGGGAATACGGAGGCCTCTCCCCGGCCAGGGGAGAGAGAGAGGAGGTAGGGACGGGACGGGTCGCCGGACGGTCTGCACTTAAGAGGACGGAGGGGAGCGGGCCCCCCTGCGAACCTCCAGCCGCGGGTGCTCGCCCGGAGGCGGGCTCCCGATCGATTGCAAAGCGACCCTCAGACAGACGTGGCCCCGGGAGGAACCCGGGGCCGCAAAGTGCGTTCGAAGTGTCGATGATCAATGTGTCCTGCAATTCACATTAGTTCTCGCAGCTGGCTGCGTTCTTCATCGACGCACGAGCCGAGTGATCCACCGCTAAGAGTTGTACTCTTTTTGTTCTGTTTGACAGGGGACTAAACCACGACAGAGAGGTTGGTAAAGAAAATGGGTTTTGCGGCGAGACTCCGGACGGGCGCCAGCGCTCCCCCCGAGAGGGGAGCGGAGGTCATTAAACCCACGGTCCCCTCTCCCCGTAAAGGGGAGAGGAGCCTACGGGTACCCGCCGGGAGGTGACTCTCGACCGCCTCGGTTCACCGAGCGGTTCCTGTCCGGTTCCTACCAAGGGTGGGGCACGCCGGAGCGGCCCCAGGCTCTGGGGAGGTCTGGCCGATTCTCGGGGCCCAGGCCGACCGTTAATGATCCTTCCGCAGGTTCACCTACGGAAACCTTGTTACGACTTTTACTTCCTCTAGATGGTCAAGTTCGATCGTCTTCTCGACAACACCGCCAGGAGCCCGCGAGGAGCCCCGGCGGGGCCGATCCAAGGACCTCACTAAACCACCCAATCGGTAGTAGCGACGGGCGGTGTGTACAAAGGGCAGGGACTTAATCAACGCGAGCTTATGACCCGCGCTTACTGGGAATTCCTCGTTGATGGGAAACAGTTTCAATCCCCAGTCCCAATCACGAGCGGGGTTCAGCGGGTTACCCGCGCCTCTCGGCGCAGGGTAGGCACACGCTGATCCGCCCATTGTGGCGCGCGTGCAGCCCCGGACATCTAAGGGCATCACAGACCTGTTATTGCTCCATCTCGCGTGGCTGAACGCCACTTGTCCCTCTAAGAAGTTGGACGCCGACCGCGCGGGGCCGCGTAACTATTTAGCATGCCGGAATCTCGTTCGTTATCGGAATGAACCAGACAAATCGCTCCACCAACTAAGAACGGCCATGCACCACCACCCACAGAATCGAGAAAGAGCTATCAATCTGTCAATCCTTTCCGTGTCCGGGCCGGGTGAGCTTTCCCGTGTTGAGTCAAATTAAGCCGCAGGCTCCACTCCTGGTGGTGCCCTTCCGTCAATTCCTTTAAGTTTCAGCTTTGCAACCATACTCCCCCCGGAACCCAAAGACTCGTGGTTTCCCGCACGCTGCCCGGCGGGTCATGGGAATAACGCCGCCGGATCGCGGGTCGGCATCGTTTACGGTCGGAACTACGACGGTATCTGATCGTCTTCGAACCTCCGACTTTCGTTCTTGATTAATGAAAACATTCTTGGCAAATGCTTTCGCTCTCGTCCGTCTTGCGCCGGTCCAAGAATTTCACCTCTAGCGGCGCAATACGAATGCCCCCGGCCGTCCCTCTCAATCATGGCCCCGGGTTCCAGAAACCCACAAAATAGAACCGGAGTCCTATTCCATTATTCCTAGCTGCGGTATTCAGCGGCGACGGGTGGCCTGCTTTGAACACTCTAATTTTTTCAAAGTAAACGCTTCGGGCCCCGGACCGGACACCCAGCTAAGGGCATCCGGGGGGCGCCGTGAGGCAGGGTCCGGGACAGGCGGTGGCTCGCCTCGCGGCGGACCGCCAGCCCACTCCCGAGATCCAACTACGAGCTTTTTAACTGCAGCAACTTTAGTATACGCTATTGGAGCTGGAATTACCGCGGCTGCTGGCACCAGACTTGCCCTCCAATGGGTCCTCGCCCATGGGTTTAGGATACGCTCATTCCAATTACAGGGCCTCGAAAGAGACCTGTATTGTTATTTTTCGTCACTACCTCTCCGTGTCGGAAATGGGTAATTTGCGCGCCTGCTGCCTTCCTTGGATGTGGTAGCCGTTTCTCAGGCTCCCTCTCCGGAATCGAACCCTGATTCCCCGTTACCCGTGGTCACCATGGTAGGCGCCGAACGTACCATCGAAAGTTGATAGGGCAGACATTCGAAAGAGTCGTCGCCGCCGCGGAGGGCGCGCGATCGGCCCGAGGTTATCTAGAGTCACCAAAGCGGCCGGGACGGCGAGGGCGGACCCCCGCCGCACCCGCGTGGGTTTTGGCACTGATAAATGCACGCGTCCCCGGCCGGGTCGGCGGCCGGGTCGGCGCTCGTTAGCATGTATTAGCTCTGGAATTGCCACAGTTATCCAAGTGGCTTTGGAGCGATCAAAGGAACCATAACTGATTTAATGAGCCATTCGCAGTTTCACTGTACCGGCCGTGTGCACTTAGACCTGCATGGCTTAATCTTTGAGACAAGCATATGCTACTGGCAGGATCAACCAGGTAGCCGCCACTCTGTCCGGGAGAGGGGGACGGGACGGGCCGGGCCCGGGGGGTCGTTCTGACTTAGAGGCGTTCGGTCAAAACCCCACCCCGCTACCCGAACCCTAACCCGTCTCTCACCCCGGGCGGGGGGACGACTCGAGGAAAAGGGGGGTGGCCGCTGAATCGCGGCCGTCACTGGGGAAAGCGTGCAGAGACGGCGGCGGGGAGGACGAACGAGTCGGGCGGGAGACGTGATAACGGGCCTGGGCCCGAAAACCGCCTCCGAAACCCGCCCGTCCGCCCCGGTCCCGCCGCCGCGACGGACCTCCGAGGCTGACCGGCCGTCTGAGTCTCCCTGGGTCGGAGCGCCCGCGAGGGGCTTCCTCCGAGAAAAATGAAGCGCTTCGCGGGGAGGTGCGCGATGCCCAAGGCGGCCGTCTCCGGCCGGGCATAAAGGCCTGCCCCCGGCGCTTCTCTCTGTCCCATCGATCAGAAACGCGGCGCGCCCCCCATACCGATGCCTTCTCGCCGGGTCCGAGGAGCGGGCGCGCGCGCCCCCCGGACCACCCGGAGCCTTCGTTCGTTCGCATACAACCGCCACCGGCACCCCCTCTCAGCGCCGGTGGTGTCTGGGCCGAGGCTCACCCTGCCTCGCTTCGTTTCCTCCGGTTCTTCCCAGACTCAACCTCTCTCCTACAATACCGCGATGGCCAGATTTTGTGGTTTCTGCGCTCACCACCCCCCACCAGGGATGACCCATGCCCAGGACGGGTGACCCCTCTGGGCCTTGGGAAACCGATCACCGCGCTGCTGGTTCTCAGACCAACACCTCAAATTACTCGACTTAGTGCGCGGGACTTATTGGTTCTTGGTGTAGTTTTGACACTTAGTGCGTGGGACTTATTGGTTCTTGGTGTTTTTTTTGACACTTAGTGCGTGGGACTTATTGGTTCTTGGTGATTTTCTGACACTTAGTCATTTTTTCAGCAGACTTATTGGTTCTTGGTGATTTTTGACACTTAGTCATTTTTTCAGCAGACTTATTGGTTCTTGGTGATTTTTGACACTTAGTCTCTGGGACTTATTGGTTCTTGGTGATTTTCAACACTTAGTCATTTTTTCAGCAGACTTATTGGTTCTTGGTGATTTTTGACACAGTCATTTTTTCAGCAGACTTATTGGTTCTTGGTGATTTTCAACACTTAGTGCGTGGGACTTATTGGTTCTTGGTGATTTTCAACACTTAGTCATTTTTTCAGCAGACTTATTGGTTCTTGGTGATTTTTGACACTTAGTCATTTTTTCAGCAGACTTATTGGTTCTTGGTGATTTTCAACACTTAGTGCGTGGGACTTATTGGTTCTTGGTGATTTTCAACACTTAGTCATTTTTTCAGCAGACTTATTGGTTCTTGGTGATTTTTGACACTTAGTCTCTGGGACTTATTGGTTCTTGGTGATTTTCAACACTTAGTCATTTTTTCAGCAGACTTATTGGTTCTTGGTGATTTTCAACACTTAGTCATTTTTTCAGCAGACTTATTGGTTCTTGGTGATTTTTGACACTTAGTCATTTTTTCAGCAGACTTATTGGTTCTTGGTGATTTTCAACACTTAGTCATTTTTTCAGCAGACTTATTGGTTCTTGGTGATTTTCAACACTTAGTCATTTTTTCAGCAGACTTATTGGTTCTTGGTGATTTTTGACAGTCATTTTTTCAGCAGACTTATTGGTTCTTAGTGATTTTCAACACTTAGTCATTTTTTCAGCAGACTTATTGGTTCTTAGTGATTTTCAACACTTAGTCATTTTTTCAGCAGACTTATTGGTTCTTAGTGATTTTCAACACTTAGTCATTTTTTCAGCAGACTTATTGGTTCTTAGTGATTTTCAACACTTAGTCATTTTTTCAGCAGACTTATTGGTTCTTGGTGATTTTCAACACTTAGTCATTTTTTCAGCAGACTTATTGGTTCTTGGTGATTTTTGACACTTAGTCATTTTTTCAGCAGACTTATTGGTTCTTAGTGATTTTCAACACTTAGTCATTTTTTCAGCAGACTTATTGGTTCTTGGTGATTTTCAACACTTAGTCATTTTTTCAGCAGACTTATTGGTTCTTGGTGATTTTTGACACTTAGTCATTTTTTCAGCAGACTTATTGGTTCTTGGTGATTTTCAACACTTAGTCTCCGGGACTTATTGGTTCTTGGTGATTTTCAACACTTAGTCATTTTTTCAGCAGACTTATTGGTTCTTGGTGATTTTCAACACTTAGTCTCCGGGACTTATTGGTTCTTGGTGATTTTCAACACTTAGTCATTTTTTCAGCAGACTTATTGGTTCTTGGTGATTTTCAACACTTAGTCTCTGGGACTTATTGGTTCTTAGTGATTTTTGACACTTAGTCATTTTTTCAGCAGACTTATTGGTTCTTGGTGATTTTCAACACTTAGTCTCTGGGACTTATTGGTTCTTGGTGATTTTTGACACTTAGTCATTTTTTCAGCAGACTTATTGGTTCTTGGTGATTTTTGACACTTAGTCTCTGGGACTTATTGGTTCTTAGTGATTTTTGACACTTAGTCATTTTTTCAGCAGACTTATTGGTTCTTGGTGATTTTTGACACTTAGTCATTTTTTCAGCAGACTTATTGGTTCTTAGTGATTTTCAACACTTAGTCATTTTTTCAGCAGACTTATTGGTTCTTGGTGATTTTCAACACTTAGTCTCCGGGACTTATTGGTTCTTGGTGATTTTCAACACTTAGTCATTTTTTCAGCAGACTTATTGGTTCTTGGTGATTTTCAACACTTAGTCTCCGGGACTTATTGGTTCTTGGTGATTTTCAACACTTAGTCATTTTTTCAGCAGACTTATTGGTTCTTGGTGATTTTCAACACTTAGTCTCTGGGACTTATTGGTTCTTAGTGATTTTTGACACTTAGTCATTTTTTCAGCAGACTTATTGGTTCTTGGTGATTTTCAACACTTAGTCTCTGGGACTTATTGGTTCTTGGTGATTTTTGACACTTAGTCATTTTTTCAGCAGACTTATTGGTTCTTGGTGATTTTCAACACTTAGTCATTTTTTCAGCAGACTTATTGGTTCTTGGTGATTTTTGACACTTAGTCTCTGGGACTTATTGGTTCTTAGTGATTTTTGACACTTAGTCATTTTTTCAGCAGACTTATTGGTTCTTGGTGATTTTTGACACTTAGTCATTTTTTCAGCAGACTTATTGGTTCTTGGTGATTTTCAACACTTAGTCATTTTTTCAGCAGACTTATTGGTTCTTGGTGATTTTTGACACTTAGTCTCTGGGACTTATTGGTTCTTAGTGATTTTCAACACTTAGTCATTTTTTCAGCAGACTTATTGGTTCTTGGTGATTTTTGACACTTAGTCTCTGGGACTTATTGGTTCTTGGTGATTTTTGACACTTAGTCTCTGGGACTTATTGGTTCTTAGTGATTTTCAACACTTAGTCATTTTTTCAGCAGACTTATTGGTTCTTGGTGATTTTTGACACTTAGTGCGTGGGACTTATTGGTTCTTGGTGATTTTCAACACTTAGTCATTTTTTCAGCAGACTTATTGGTTCTTGGTGATTTTTGACACTTAGTCTCTGGGACTTATTGGTTCTTAGTGATTTTCAACACTTAGTCATTTTTTCAGCAGACTTATTGGTTCTTGGTGATTTTCAACACTTAGTCATTTTTTCAGCAGACTTATTGTTTTTTGGTGATTTTCAACACTTAGTCTCTGGGACTTATTGGTTCTTGGTGATTTTAATACTTTGCACGTAAAGTCACGAAACTCGGCTCTCCCGCCGCCCAGAGACCCAGGGCCGGTCTCGTTCGAACCGGGGTAACTGCCTCGATGTACCCTGAAAATTTCACGCCGTTTCGCCCTGCCTTCGCGGAGCAATTCGCCAAAAACCATCGGGCGCTTCACAAAATGGCGGGAGCCCGAGAGGCTCCGTTTTCGGCAGACTTTCGCTCATAACTCGGGAACCCAAAGACCCAGAGCGCTCAAACTCGGGTGAAATGCTCCTCTCCCGGCCCTTGCCCGAACACATCCTTCCCGGGCCTCGGGGAGCACCCCCCCCGGATCGCGGATCGCGGGGGTCCCGATCTTCCGTGGCCTCTAGCGCCCGAATCCCGCCTCCCCGGACCGAGTGCCCGGGCCCGTTGGAAAGGCCCCGGCCCACTCTCTCCGGGGACGCACGCCCCAGCCCTCCAGACCCCGCCGTTCCCGAGATATAAGCCCAAAAAGGTTTACGTTGCGCCGCGTATAACTCGGGACCCCCGGGGGCCCGGACCACGGGGACGGCGCCGTTCGCTGCAGACCCCCGAGACCTTCCACCGACCCGAGATTCAGAATTTTTCGCCGCGCCGTTCCCGAGATATAAGCCCCCAACCGTGCCGCCTGGTACGCGGAGGAACTTGGAACACTTTAAAAATCCATATCTCGGGGACCCGTGGAGCTATTCTCCCAGGCCCGGCCTCATTTTAACCGTGCTAACCCCATCTTACTTGGGTATAAATTTGGAGTCATTACACCCTACCTCCGTGGAGATATGAGTCAAAAACCACCGCGCGTCGCAGGTCACCAGCCCCGCGCTGAGGGCTTTAAAAATTCATATCTCGGGGACCCGTGGAGCTATTCTCCCAGGCCAGGGCTCATTTTAACCGTACTAACCCCTTCTTATTAGGGAATAAATTTGGAGTCATTACACCCTACCTCCGTGGAGATATGAGTCAAAAACCACCGCGCGTCGCAGGTCACCAGCCCCGCGCTGAGGGCTTTAAAAATTCATATCTCGGGGACCCGTGGAGCTATTCTCCCAGGCCAGGGCTCATTTTAACCGTACTAACCCCTTCTTATTAGGGAATAAATTTGGAGTCATTACACCCTACCTCCGTGGAGATATGAGTCAAAAACCACCGCGCGTCGCAGGTCACCAGCCCCGCGCTGAGGGCTTTAAAAATTCATATCTCGGGGACCCGTGGAGCTATTCTCCCAGGCCAGGGCTCATTTTAACCGTACTAACCCCACCTTACTTGGGTACAAATATGGAGTCACTACCCCCTACCTCCGGGGAGATATCTGTCAAAAACCACCGCGCGTCGCAGGGCACCAGCCCCGCGCTGAGGGCTTTAAAAATCCATATCTCGGGGACCCATTAGGCAATCCTCCCAGGCCTGGGCTCATTTTAACCGTGCTAACCCCACCTTACTTGGGTACAAATATGGAGTCACTACCCCCTACCTCCGGGGAGATATGAGTCAAAAACCGCCCCGCGTTGCAGGTCACCAGCCCCGCGCTGAGGGCTTTAAAAATCCATATCTCGGGGACCCATTAGGCAATCCTCCCAGGTCTGGGCTCATTTTAACCGTGCTAACCCCACCTTACTTGGGTACAAATATGGAGTCACTACCCCCTACCTCCGGGGAGATATCTGTCAAAAACCACCGCGCGTCGCAGGGCACCAGCCCCGCGCTGAGGGCTTTAAAAATCCATATCTCGGGGACCCATTAGGCAATCCTCCCAGGTCTGGGCTCATTTTAACCGTGCTAACCCCACCTTACTTGGGTACAAATATGGAGTCACTACCCCCTACCTCCGGGGAGATATCAGTCAAAAACCGCCCCGCGTTGCAGGTCACCAGCCCCGCGCTGAGGGCTTCAAAAATCCATATCTCGGGGACCCGTGGAGCTAGCTTCCCAGGCCCGGGCTCATTTTAACCGTACTAACCCCACCTTACTCGGGTACAAATATGGAGTCCCTACCCCCTACCTCCGTGGAGATATCAGTCAAAAACCACCGCGCGTCGCAGGTCACCAGCCCCGCGCTGAGGGCTTTAAAAATTCATATCTCGGGGACCCGTGGAGCTAGCTTCCCAGGCCCGGGCTCATTTTAACCGTACTAACCCCACCTTACTTGGGTACAAATATGGAGTCACTACCCCCTACCTCCGTGGAGATATGAGTCATAAACCACCGCGCGTCGCAGGTCACCAGCCCCGCGCTGAGGGCTTCAAAAATCCATATCTCGGGGACCCGTGGAGCTAGCCTCCCAGGCCCGGGCTCATTTTAACCGTACTAACCCCACTTTACTTGGGTACAAATATGGAGTCACTACCCCCTACTGCCGTGGAGATATGAGTCATAAACCACCGCGCGTCGCAGGTCACCAGCCCCGCGCTGAGGGCTTCAAAAATCCATATCTCGGGGACCCGTGGAGCTAGCTTCCCAGGCCCGGGCTCATTTTAACCGTACTAACCCCACCTTACTCGGGTACAAATATGGAGTCCCTACCCCCTACCTCCGTGGAGATATCAGTCAAAAACCACCGCGCGTCGCAGGTCACCAGCCCCGCGCTGAGGGCTTTAAAAATTCATATCTCGGGGACCCGTGGAGCTAGCTTCCCAGGCCCGGGCTCATTTTAACCGTACTAACCCCACCTTACTTGGGTACAAATATGGAGTCACTACCCCCTACCTCCGTGGAGATATGAGTCATAAACCACCGCGCGTCGCAGGTCACCAGCCCCGCGCTGAGGGCTTCAAAAATCCATATCTCGGGGACCCGTGGAGCTAGCCTCCCAGGCCCGGGCTCATTTTAACCGTACTAACCCCACTTTACTTGGGTACAAATATGGAGTCACTACCCCCTACTGCCGTGGAGATATGAGTCATAAACCACCGCGCGTCGCAGGTCACCAGCCCCGCGCTGAGGGCTTCAAAAATCCATATCTCGGGGACCCGTGGAGCTAGCTTCCCAGGCCCGGGCTCATTTTAACCGTACTAACCCCTTCTTATTAGGGAATAAATTTGGAGTCCCTACCCCGTACCTCCGTGGAGATAGAAATAAAAAACCACCGCGCGTCGCAGGTCACCAGCCCCGAACTGAGGGCTTTAAAAATCCATATCTCGGGGACCCGTGGAGCTATTCTCCCAGGCCCGGGCTCATTTCAACCGTGCTAACCCCACCTTACTTGGGTACAAATATGGAGTCACTGCCCCCTACCTCCGTGGAGATATCAGTCGAAAACCACCCCGCCTTACAGCTCTCCAGCCCCGCGCTGGGGACTTTAAAAAATTCATTTCTCGGGGACCCGTGGAGCTATTCTCCCAGGCCAGGGCTCATTTTAACCGTGCTAACCCCACCTTACTTGGGTACAAATATGGAGTCACTGCC
>JBBHEA010000036.1:155000-170000 GCA_038088235.1 Zacco platypus | reverse complement strand
CGTTAATGATCCTTCCGCAGGTTCACCTACGGAAACCTTGTTACGACTTTTACTTCCTCTAGGTAGTCCCGAAAAAGATATTTTGTCCATTTCATCCTTAGAGGAAGGGTTCGTGGACGGTGGTTCATGGTCGCTGCGCGCCGGCCCCCCGAAATTTTTGGGGGGCCGGCCGAAGCGCTCCCCCGATTCTGGCCGGCCCCCCGGCCGACCCAAGCTTTTCGGCCGGGTCACACCTCGCCCGGGGGCCGGACGGGAGCCCCCCGAAATCAGAGACCCAAAATTGCAGTTCAGCTTTCGTCCACAGTGAGGAGCTATACCGTCCAATTGCCCATAGATTGAATGGGATTCTTGGCCATTCATCTTGCCCAGACGTGGGACCCTTTTCGATTCCCCCCACATCCCACGAACCCCCGAATTGTCCAATTGCCCATTAAAGTAGGAATTGACCAGTCCCACGAACCCCTAATGTGTCCATTTGCTCATTAAAGTAAGTAGTGACCAGTCCCACGAACCCCTATTGTGTCCATTTGCCCATTAAAGTAGGGAAGTGACCCGTCCCACGAACCCCTATTGTGTCCAATTGCCCATTAAAGTTTGGAAGTGACCAGTCCCACGAACCCCTAATGTGTCCATTTGCTCATTAAAGTAGGGAAGTGACCCGTCCCACGAACCCCTATTGTGTCCAATTGCCCATTAAAGATGGGTAGTGACCCGTCCCACGAACCCATAATGTGTCCATTTGCCCATTAAAGTCTCTAGTGACCCATCCCACGAACCCCTATTGTGTCCAATTGCCCATTAAAGTAGGGAAGTGACCCGTCCCACGAACCCCTATTGTGTCCAATTGCCCATTAAAGAAGGGAAGTGACCCGTCCCACGAACCCATAATGTGTCCATTTGCCCATTAAAGTTGGGAAGTCCCGTCCCACGAACCCATATTGTGTCCATTTGCCCATTAAAGTTGGGTAGTGACCCGTCCCACGAACCCATAATGTGTCCATTTGCCCATTAAAGTCTCTAGTGACCCATCCCACGAACCCCTATTGTGTCCAATTGCCCATTAAAGTAGGGAAGTGACCCGTCCCATGAACCCCTATTGTGTCCAATTGCCCATTAAAGAAGGGAAGTGACCCGTCCCACGAACCCATAATGTGTCCATTTGCCCATTAAAGTCTCTACTGACCCATCCCACGAACCCCTATTGTGTCCAATTGCCCATTAAAGAAGGGAAGTGACCCGTCCCACGAACCCATAATGTGTCCATTTGCCCATTAAAGTTGGGAAGTCCCGTCCCACGAACCCATATTGTGTCCATTTGCCCATTAAAGTTGGGTAGTGACCCGTCCCACGAACCCATAATGTGTCCATTTGCCCATTAAAGTCTCTAGTGACCCATCCCACGAACCCCTATTGTGTCCAATTGCCCATTAAAGTAGGGAAGTGACCCGTCCCACGAACCCCTATTGTGTCCAATTGCCCATTAAAGAAGGGTAGTGACCCGTCCCACGAACCCATAATGTGTCCATTTGCCCATTAAAGTCTCTAGTGACCCGTCCCACGAACCCCTATTGTGTCCAATTGCCCATTAAAGATGGGTAGTGACCCGTCCCACGAACCCATAATGTGTCCATTTGCCCATTAAAGTCTCTAGTGACCCATCCCACGAACCCCTATTGTGTCCAATTGCCCATTAAAGTAGGGAAGTGACCCGTCCCACGAACCCCTATTGTGTCCAATTGCCCATTAAAGAAGGGAAGTGACCCGTCCCACGAACCCCTATTGTGTCCATTTGCCCATTAAAGTCTCTAGTGACCAATCCCACAAACCCCTATTGTGTCCAATTGCCCATTAAAGAAGGGAAGTGACCCGTCCCACGAACCCATAATGTGTCCATTTGCCCATTAAAGTCTCTACTGACCCATCCCACGAACCCCTATTATGTCCAATTGCCCATTAAAGAAGGGAAGTGACCCGTCCCACGAACCCATAATGTGTCCATTTGCCCATTAAAGTTGGGAAGTCCCGTCCCACGAACCCATATTGTGTCCATTTGCCCATTAAAGAAGGGTAGTGACCCGTCCCACGAACCCATAATGTGTCCATTTGCCCATTAAAGTCTCTAGTGACCCATCCCACGAACCCCTATTGTGTCCAATTGCCCATTAAAGATGGGTAGTGACCCGTCCCACGAACCCATAATGTGTCCATTTGCCCATTAAAGTCTCTAGTGACCCATCCCACGAACCCCTATTGTGTCCAATTGCCCATTAAAGAAGGGTAGTGACCTGTCCCACGAACCCATAATGTGTCCATTTGCCCATTAAAGTTGGGTAGTGACCCATCCCACGAACCCATAATGTGTCCAATTGCCCATTAAAGAAGGGAAGTGACCCGTCCCACGAACCCATAATGTGTCCATTTGCCCATTAAAGTTGGGAAGTCCCGTCCCACGAACCCATATTGTGTCCATTTGCCCATTAAAGATGGGTAGTGACCCGTCCCACGAACCCATAATGTGTCCATTTGCCCATTAAAGTCTCTAGTGACCCATCCCACGAACCCCTATTGTGTCCAATTGCCCATTAAAGTAGGGAAGTGACCCGTCCCACGAACCCCTATTGTGTCCAATTGCCCATTAAAGAAGGGAAGTGACCCGTCCCACGAACCCATAATGTGTCCATTTGCCCATTAAAGTCTCTAGTGACCCATCCCACGAACCCCTATTGTGTCCAATTGCCCATTAAAGAAGGGAAGTGACCCGTCCCACGAACCCATAATGTGTCCATTTGCCCATTAAAGTTGGGAAGTCCCGTCCCACGAACCCATATTGTGTCCATTTGCCCATTAAAGAAGGGTAGTGACCCGTCCCACGAACCCATAATGTGTCCATTTGCCCATTAAAGTCTCTAGTGACCCATCCCACGAACCCCTATTGTGTCCAATTGCCCATTAAAGAAGGGAAGTGACCCGTCCCACGAACCCATAATGTGTCCATTTGCCCATTAAAGTTGGGAAGTCCCGTCCCACGAACCCATATTGTGTCCATTTGCCCATTAAAGTTGGGTAGTGACCCGTCCCACGAACCCATAATGTGTCCATTTGCCCATTAAAGTCTCTAGTGACCCATCCCACGAACCCCTATTGTGTCCAATTGCCCATTAAAGAAGGGTAGTGACCCGTCCCACGAACCCATAATGTGTCCAATTGCCCATTAAAGAAGGGAAGTGACCCGTCCCACGAACCCATAATGTGTCCATTTGCCTATTAAAGATGGGTAGTGACCCGTCCCACGAACCCATATTGTGTCCATTTGCCCATTAAAGTTGGGTAGTGACCCGTCCCACGAACCCATAATGTGTCCATTTGCCCATTAAAGTTGGGAAGTCCCGTCCCACGAACCCATATTGTGTCCATTTGCCCATTAAAGTTGGGTAGTGACCCGTCCCACGAACCCATAATGTGTCCATTTGCCCATTAAAGTCTCTAGTGACCCATCCCACGAACCCCTATTGTGTCCAATTGCCCATTAAAGATGGGTAGTGACCCGTCCCACGAACCCATAATGTGTCCATTTGCCCATTAAAGTCTCTAGTGACCCATCCCACGAACCCCTATTGTGTCCAATTGCCCATTAAAGAAGGGTAGTGACCCGTCCCACGAACCCATAATGTGTCCATTTGCCCATTAAAGTCTCTAGTGACCCATCCCACGAACCCATAATGTGTCCAATTGCCCATTAAAGAAGGGTAGTGACCCGTCCCACGAACCCCTATTGTGTCCAATTGCCCATTAAAGAAGGGAAGTGACCCGTCCCACGAACCCATAATGTGTCCATTTGCCCATTAAAGTTGGGAAGTCCCGTCCCACGAACCCATATTGTGTCCATTTGCCCATTAAAGTTGGGTAGTGACCCGTCCCACGAACCCATAATGTGTCCATTTGCCCATTAAAGTCTCTAGTGACCCATCCCACGAACCCCTATTGTGTCCAAATGCCCATTAAAGTAGGGAAGTGACCCGTCCCACGAACCCCTATTGTGTCCAATTGCCCATTAAAGAAGGGAAGTGACCCGTCCCACGAACCCATAATGTGTCCATTTGCCCATTAAAGTCTCTAGTGACCCATCCCACGAACCCCTATTGTGTCCAATTGCCCATTAAAGATGGGTAGTGACCCGTCCCACGAACCCATAATGTGTCCATTTGCCCATTAAAGTTGGGTAGTGACCCGTCCCACGAACCCATAATGTGTCCATTTGCCCATTAAAGTCTCTAGTGACCCGTCCCACGAACCCCCAATGTGTCCAATTGGCCATTAAAGTTGGGTAGTGACCCGTCCCACGAACCCATATTGTGTCCAATTGCCCATTAAAGAAGGGAAGTGACCCGTCCCACGAACCCATAATGTGTCCATTTGCCTATTAAAGATGGGTAGTGACCCGTCCCACGAACCCATATTGTGTCCATTTGCCCATTAAAGTTGGGTAGTGACCCGTCCCACGAACCCATAATGTGTCCATTTGCCCATTAAAGTCTCTAGTGACCCGTCCCACGAACCCCCAATGTGTCCAATTGGCC
This sequence comes from Zacco platypus, assembly GCA_038088235.1. NCBI lineage: Eukaryota > Metazoa > Chordata > Actinopteri > Cypriniformes > Xenocyprididae > Zacco > Zacco platypus. The sequence continues at coordinate 165,423 of JBBHEA010000036.1, read as the reverse complement.
ATTAAAGTTGGGTAGTGACCCGTCCCACGAACCCACAATGTGTCCAATTGCCCATTAAAGTTGGGAAGTGACCCGTCCCACAAACCCATAATGTGTCCATTTGCCCATTAATGTCTCTAGTGACCCGTCCCATGAACCCCTATTGTGTCCATTTGCCCATTACAGTTGGGAAGTGACCTGTCCCACGAACCCCTAATTTGTCCATTTGCCCATTAAAGTTGGCAAATGACCGGGAACCCCCGCTGACCGCTCGCAGGCCACGCCCCCCGTCCCACGAACCCCTATTTTGTCCAATTACCCATAAAAGTTGGCAAATGAGCCGGGGTGCCACGCCCATGGCCGCAAGCCACGCCCCCATCCCACGGACCCCTATTTTGTCCAAATACCCACAAAATTTTTCAGACGACTCCCAGCCACGTGTCCGATGCCACGGCCCCCTCCCGTCGGTCACCGGGGTGACTGTTCAATAACCCATTATAACTTTCCAGTTCATGAATTTGAAGGTTAGGTCCTGTCGTCATAAAAACTATTTTACTGTGCTCGGCAGGCCCCCCTGAGTGCGTAGCACCAAGTTTCGTCCCAAAATTCCACCGTCCACGAACCCATAAAAAGTTACAATGGAATTAACCTGTCGTGGGATCGCCGTATCTCGGCTCTGGAAGGGTCTAGCTTCACCAAACTGGCGGTCCTGTCTAAGTCTGGTCGTCCTGGAACGGAATCCCGAGTTTCGAGAAGATCGGAGAAACTTTTTTTTCGGACCGAAAAAAACTATAAGGTGTACCCCTTACTGCTTTTTTGGGTCCGAAAAAAAAGTTTCTCCGATTTTCTCGAAACTCTGTGTTACGGCACAGGGTGCCAAGACGTAGACAGGAGCGGAACTTTCGAGTCAATCGGGCGAGAAATGCCCGAACGGGAAGAGGTAAGTGCAAATGATCCCATTTCCCAATAAAAAAAAGCAGACTAACTATGGGTTCGTGGACACAAGTTTATAAATGCTTGTGCAAATTTGATATCAATTTTTCGGGATTAAAACACCCAAATCGTACTAAGGGCGCTCTGCCGAACGTGTTTTTGTAAGTTTCGAGTCGTTCGGGCGAGAAATGCCCGAACGGGAAGAGGTAAGTGCAAATGATCCCAGTTCCCATCAAAGATCCCATCAAACGGTACAATGGAATTAACCTGACGTGGGATCGCCGTATCTCGGCTCTGGAAGGGTCTAGTGCCACGAAACTTGCAGTCCTGTCTAAGTCTGGTCGTCCTGGAACGGAATCCCGAGTTTCGAGATGATCGGAGAAACTTTTTTTTCGGACCGAAAAAAACTATAAGGTGTACCCCTTACTGCTTTTTTGGGTCCGAAAAAAAAGTTTCTCCGATTTTCTCGAAACTCTGGATTACGGCACAGGGTGCCAAGACGTAGACAGGAGCGCCAGTTTGGTGGCGCTAGACCATTCCAGAGCCGAGATACGGCGATCCCACGTCAGGTTAATTCCATTGTACCGTTTTATGGGATCTTTGATGGGAACTGGGATCATTTGCACTTACCTCTTCCCGTTCGGGCCAGAAATGCCCGAATGACTCGAAAGTCACAAAAACGCGTGCGGCAGAGTGCCCTTAGTACCGCTTGGGTGTTTTAATCCCGAAAAAACGGTGTCCACGAACCCATAGGTATTCTGCTCTTTAGGTATGGGGAAATGGGATCATTTGCACTTACCTCTTCCCGTTCGGGCCAGAAATGCCCGAATGACTTGAAAGTCACATAAACGCGTGCGGCAGAGTGTCCTTAGTACCGCTTGGGTGTTTTAATCCCGAAAAAACGGTGTCCACGAACCCATAGGTATTCTGCTCTTTAGGTATGGGGAAATGGGATCATTTGCACTTACCTCTTCCCGTTCGGGCCAGAAATGCCCGAATGACTCGAAAGTCACAAAAACGCGTGCGGCAGAGTGCCCTTAGTACCGCTTGGGTGTTTTAATCCCGAAAAAACGGTGTCCACGAACCCATAGGTATTCTGCTCTTTAGGTATGGGGAAATGGGATCATTTGCACTTACCTCTTCCCGTTCGGGCGAGAAATGCCCGAATGACTCGAAAGTCACATAAACGCGTTCGGCATAACGCCCTTAGTACCGCTTGGGTGTTTTAATCCCGAAAAATTTATATCAAATGTGCACAAGCATCTATAAACACTCCGTCCACGAACCCATAGGTATTCTGCTCTTTAGGTATTGGGAAATGGGATCATTTGCACTTACCTCTTCCCGTTCGGGCTTTTCTCGCCCGATTGACTCGAAAGGTGCGCTCCTATCTACGTCTCGGCACCCTGTGCCGTAATCCAGAGTTTCGAGACAATCGGAGAAACTTTTTTTTCGGACCGAAAAAAACTATAAGGTGTACCCCTTACTGCTTTTTTGGGTCCGAAAAAAAAGTTTCTCCGATCTTCTCGAAACTCGGGATTACGGCACAGGGTGCCGAGACGTAGACAGGAGCGGAACTTTCGAGTCAATCGGGCGAGATATGCCCCGACGGGACGAGGTAAGTACAAATGATCCCAGTTCCCCATACATAAAGAGCAGAATACCTATGGGTTCGTGGACACAGTTTTTTTGGGATTAAAACACCCAAGCGGTACTAAGGGCGCTCTGCCGAACGCGTTTATGTGACTTTCGAGTCATTCGGGCATTTCTGGCCCGAACGGGACGAGGTAAGTGCAAATGATCCCAGTTCCCAATAACAAATTATGGGTTCGTGGACAGAGTGTTTATTGATGCTTGTGCACATTTGACATCAATTTTTCGGGTTTAAGACACCCAAATCGTAGTAAGGGCACCCTGCCGAACGGGTTTATGTAACTTTCAAGTCTTTCGGGCATTTCTCGCTCGAACGGGAAGAGGTAAGTGCAAAGGATCCCAGTTCCCCATACCTAAAGAGCAGAATACCTATGGGTTCGTGGACAGAGTATTTTTGGGATTAAAACAACCAAGCGGTACTAAGGGCGCTCTGCCGAACGCGTTTATGTGACTTTCGAGTCATTCGGGCATTTCTGGCCCGAACGGGACGAGGTAAGTGCAAATGATCCCAGTTCCCAATAACAAATTATGGGTTCGTGGACAGAGTGTTTATAGATGCTTGTGCACATTTGACATCAATTTTTCGGGTTTAAGACACCCAAATCGTAGTAAGGGCACCCTGCCGAACGGGTTTATGTAACTTTCAAGTCTTTCGGGCATTTCTCGCCCGAACGGGAAGAGGTAAGTGCAAAGGATCCCAGTTCCCCATACCTAAAGAGCAGAATACCTATGGGTTCGTGGACAGAGTATTTTTGGGATTAAAACACCCGAACCGTACTAAGGGCGTTCTGCCGCACGCGTTTATGTGACTTTCGAGTCATTCGGGCGAGAAATGCCCGAACGGGACAAGGTAAGTGCAACTGATCCCAGTTCCCATCAAAGATCCCATAAAACGGTACAATGGAATTAACCTGACGTGGGATCGCCGTATCTCGGCTCTGGAAGGGTCTATTGCCACGAAACTTGCGGTCCTGTCTAAGTCTGGTCGTCCTGGAACGGAATCCCGAGTTTCGAGAAGATCGGAGAAACTTTTTTTTCGGACCGAAAAAAACTATAAGGTGTACCCCTTACTGCTTTTTTGGGTCCGAAAAAAAAGTTTCTCCGATTGTCTCGAAACTCTGGATTACGCTACAGGGTGCCGAGACGTAGACAGGAGCGGAACTTTCGAGTCAATCGGGCGAGAAATGCCCGAACGGGAAGAGGTAAGTGCAAATGATCCCATTTCCCAATAAAAAAAAGCAGACAAACTATGGGTTCGTGGACACAAGTTTATAAATGCTTGTGCAAATTTGATATCAATTTTTCGGGATTAAAACACCCAAATCGTACTAAGGGCGCTCTGCCGAACGTGTTTTTGTAACTTTCGAGTCGTTCGGGCGAGAAATGGCCGAACGGGAAGAGGTAAGTGTAAATCATCCCAGTTCCCATCAAAGATCCCATAAAACGGTACAATGGAATTAACCTGACGTGGGATCGCCGTATCTCGGCTCTGGAAGGGTCTAGCTTCACCAAACTGGCGGTCCTGTCTAAGTCTGGTCGTCCTGGAACGGATTCCTGAGTTTCGAGAAGATCGGAGAAACTTTTTTTTCGGACCGAAAAAAACTATAAGGTGTACCCCTTACTGCTTTTTTGGGTCTGAAAAAAAAGTTTCTCCGATCTTCTCGAAACTCTGGATTGCGGCACAGGGTGCTGAGACGTAGACAGGAGCGGAACTTTCGAGTCGTTCGGGCGAGACATGCCCCGACGGGACGAGGTAAGCGCAAACGATCCCATTTCCCAATAAAAAGAGCAGAATAATTGGGGGTTTGTGGACACAGTTTTCAGGTTATATCCTTGGAAAACGCCAAATTGAAAAATTCTGAAACTCTGCACGAGGAAAGGTCTCGGGGGCCTCTATCGAATGAGACCATCCCCGAGCCTCGGGGCCCCGGGGTCCCGGAGCTAGGGGCTGTGAAATTCGAATCGTTATCGGCCTACATCTCGGGAACGCCAAATTGAAAAATTCTGAAACTCTGGACGAGGAAAGGTCTCGGGGGCCTCTATCGAATGAGAGCACGTTCGTTGACTCTTTTTGCCTTTTTCGTTCTTTGCAGCATGGACCCGGCCCAGCGAAGCGGCGGCGGAAGGGCCGATCTCCACTCAAGAGGCCCCTGTCCAAGCAGTCCCCGGCGAAGTCGCCAGCCGCCAAGTTATTGGACAGGGCAAAGAGGAGGTTGCACAAACCACCAGTTTATTTTTCTTGATTTTATATATTTTTTCTTGATTATATATATTTTGTTTTCTTGTGTTGACGTGTTCTGTCCCTCATAAATAAAAAACTCTTAAAATTCCTAAAGTCTTTTGTCTTTTTTGATGCAAAACACATTGCTTAATCACCTTTAAATGAAACCTATTTAATAAAAAGTTAATGGAATATCATAAATTCCTTAATAAAAAGTGTTTATTGTGTTTTTGTCTGTGTTGATGCAAAACAAGTAGCGTATAAACAGCCTTTTTGGCAAAAGTAAGGGGGGTGACAATACCATATCTCGACACCTGGTGGCGCTACAGCTCCCAAACCATGTGCAATCGTCTCCCCACCCTCTAATTAGTATGCATACCAAATTTCAGCTCTCTAGGACATACGTACATCACTTGGATCCTTTTAAACGTTCGAGCCGACTGTTCTCTGACCTTTGACCTTTACATTAAAAGCAGATTTCAGCTGTCTAGGACATACATACATTCTTGAGCTCCATCTATACATTGCAATTTGAGGCCTTATTTGTTCTAGGGCTCCATCTATGCCATTTTGAGGGCTTATTTATTGTTGGGCTCCATCTATACATTGTCATTTTAAGGCCTCATTTGTTCTAGGGCTCCATCTATGCCATTTTGAGGGCTTATTTATTGTTGGGCTCCATCTATACTTTGCAATTTGAGGCCTTATTTGTTCTAGGGCTCCATCTATGCCATTTTGAGGGCTTATTTATTGTTGGGCTCCATCTATACATTGTCATTTTAAGGCCTTATTTGTTCTAGGGCTCCAACATAACAGCCTCAATACACCCCTAGTGGAGAAACCTTTCAACTGCATGTGTTAGAAACCGCTATGAATGGGGAATTCATAGCAGAAAATAACATGACGATGGATGCTGATGATATATCCTTGGAAAACGCAGAGAATGCTTCTCTGACCTTTGACCTTTAGTCTAATGCAGATTTCAGCTGTCTAGGACTTTTCCACCAGCCTCGGGGGGTCGTGACGAGAAGAAAGACGCCGCCCCCGGGCGAATCGGACCTTTCGAAGCGCCGTCCGCGAAACCACATCTGCAAACGCATTGAAACGGTGGGACGTGGGATTTTTCCAGAAGGGTCCCACGGGCCCCAAATTTTGCGCCCTGGCTCCTGGGGGCCCCCCGAGCGACATACCGAAAGCGCGGGGCCCTAGAGCGCAGGAAAATATTTTCAGCTTGTAACCCAAATCTCTCTCTCAGGCCTATTTCACTAATTCAAAGACATTATGATTCAAGGGTGGGGGATGGGCGTTTTTTCAGGAAGGTCCTAGAGTTTCACGCTTCGGGGCCGTGAGTCGGGGGCCCCGAGAGGTTCGGAATCTCCAATCTCGAGGCGCCACGGCCTTTCGTCTCCGCGCAAGAGCCCGTCCACGTCACATTAAAACGCGCTATGGCCTTGTGGACACGCGCTTGCTTTTTTGACCTTTCGACCCCTGAACTTAGTCGTAAGGCCACCAAACTTTTTCACCAGCCTCGGGGGGTCGTGACGAGAAGAAAGACGCTGCCCCCTGGTGGATCGGACCTTTCGAAGCGCCGTCCACGAACCCACATCTGGAAACGCATTGAAACGGTGGGGCGTGGGATTTTTCCAGAAGGGTCCAACGGGCCCCAAATTTTGCAGGGTGGCTCCTGGGGCCCCCCCGAGCGACATACTGAAAGCACGGGGCCCTAGAGCGTAGGCAAAATATTTACATCTTCCAATCAAAATCTCCTCCCACGCCATGCGTCAGGGGCCCCGAGAGGTTCGGAATCTCCAATCTCGAGGCGCCACGGCCTTTCGTCTCCGCGCGGGAGCCTGTCCACGTCACATTAAAACGCGCTATGGCCTTGTGGACAACGCTTGCTTTTTTGACCTTTCGACCCCTGAACTTAGTCGTAAGGCCACCAAACTTTTACACCAGCCTCGGGGGGTCGAGACGAGAAGAAAGACGCCGCCCCCTGGTGGATCGGACCTTTCGAAGCGCCGTCCACGAACCCACATCTGGAAACGCATTGAAACGGTGGGGCGTGGGATTTTTCCGGAAGGGTCCCACGGGCCCCAAATTTTGCGCCCTGGCTCCTGGGGGCCCCCCGAGCGACATACCGAAAGCGCGGGGCCCTAGAGCGCAGGAAAATATTTTCAGCTTGTAACCCAAATCTCTCTCTCTGGCCTATTTCACTAATTCAAAGACATTATGATTCAAGGGTGGGGGATGGGCGTTTTTTCAGGAAGATCCTAGAGTTTCACGCTTCGGGGCCGTGAGTCGGGGGCCCCGAGAGGTTCGGAATCTCCAATCTCGAGGCGCCACGGCCTTTCGTCTCCGCGCAGGAGCCCGTCCACGTCACATTAAAACGCGCTATGGCCTTGTGGACACGCGCTTGCTTTTTTGACCTTTCGACCCCTGAACTTAGTCGTAAGGCCACCAAACTTTTACACCAGCCTCGGGGGGTCGTGACGAGAAGAAAGACGCCGCCCCCGGGCGAATCGGACCTTTCAAAGCGCCGTCCACGAACCCACATCTGGAAACGCATTGAAACGGTGGGGCGTGGGATTTTGCCAGAAGGGTCCCACGGGCCCCAAATTTTGCGCCCTGGCTCCTGGGGGCCCCCCGAGCGACATACCGAAAGCGCGGGGCCCTAGAGCGCAGGAAAATATTTTCAGCTTGTAACCCAAATCTCTCTCTCAGGCCTATTTCATTAATTCAAAGACATTATGATTCAAGGGTGGGGGATGGGCGTTTTTTCAGGAAGGTCCTAGAGTTTCACGCTTCGGGGCCGTGAGTCGGGGGCCCCGAGAGGTTCGGAATCTCCAATCTCGAGGCGCCACGGCCTTTCGTCTCCGCGCGGGAGCCTGTCCACGTCACATTAAAACGCGCTATGGCCTTGTGGACAACGCTTGCTTTTTTGACCTTTCGACCCCTGAACTTAGTCGTAAGGCCACCAAACTTTTTCACCAGCCTCGGGGGGTCATGACGAGAAGAAAGACGTCGCCCCCTGGTGGATCGGACCTTTCGAAGCGCCGTCCACGAACCCACATCTGGAAACGCATTGAAACGGTGGGGCGTGGGATTTTTCCAGAAGGGTCCCACGGGCCCCAAATTTTGCAGGGTGGCTCCTGGGGCCCCCCCGAGCGACATACTGAAAGCGCGGGTCCCTAGAGCGTAGGCAAAATATTTACATCTTCCAATCAAAATCTCCTCACACGCCGTGCGTCAGGGGCCCCTAGAGGTTCGGAGTCTCCAATCTCGAAGCGCCACGGCCTTTCGTCTCCGCGCGGGAGCCTGTCCACGTCACATTAAAACGCGCTATGGCCTTGTGGACAACGCTTGCTTTTTTGACCTTTCGACCCCTGAACTTAGTCGTAAGGCCACCAAACTTTTTCACCAGCCTCGGGGGGTCGTGACGAGAAGAAAGACGCCGCCCCCTTGTGGATCGGACCTTTCGAAGCGCCGTCCACGAACCCACATTTGGAAACGCATTGAAACGGCTGGGCGTGGGATTTTTCCAGAAGGGTCCCACGGGCCCCAAATTTTGCAGGGTGGCTCCTGGGGCCCCCCCGAGTGACATACCGAAAGGGCGGGAACCTAGAGCGTAGGCAAAAAAATTTGGGCCTTTATCTCCAATTTTCTCACAAGATCCTCTTTCACTCTTAGGTCGACAGACCATTATGATGGATTTTTGGTTATAAAAGAGAAACTTTTTTCGAGAAGATCCTAGAGTTTCACGCTTCGGAGCCGTGCGTCGGGGGCCCAGAGAGGTTCGGAATCTCCAATCTCGAAGCGCCACGGCCTTTCGTCTCCGCGCGGGAGCCTGTCCACGTCACATTAAAACGCGCTATGGCCTTGTGGACAACGCTTTCTTTTTTGACCTTTCGACCCCTGAACTTAGTCGTAAGGCCACCAAACTTTTTCACCAGCCTCAGGGGGTCATGACGAGAAGAAAGACGCCGCCCCCTGGTGGATCGGACCTTTCGAAGCGCCGTCCACGAACCCACATCTGGAAACGCATTGAAACGGTGGGGCGTGGGATTTTTCCAGAAGGGTGCCACGGGCCCCAAATTTTGCAGGGTGGCTCCTGGGGCCCCCCCGAGCGACATACTGAAAGCGCGGGGCCCTAGAGCGTAGGCAAAATATTTACATCTTCCAATCAAAATCTCCTCACACGCCATGCGTCAGGGGCCCCTAGAGGTTCGGAGTCTCCAATCTCGAAGCGCCACGGCCTTTCGTCTCCGCGCGGGAGCCTGTCCACGTCACATTAAAACGCGCTATGGCCTTGTGGACAACGCTTGCTTTTTTGACCTTTCGACCCCTGAACTTAGTCGTAAGGCCACCAAACTTTTCCACCAGCCTCGGGGGGTCGTGACGAGAAGAAAGACGCCGCCCCCTGGTGGATCGGACCTTTCGAAGCGCCGTCCACGAACCCACATTTGGAAACGCATTGAAACGGTGGGGCGTGGGATTTTTCCAGAAGGGTCCCACGGGCCCCAAATTTTGCAGGGTGGCTCCTGGGGGGCCCCCGAACGACATACTGAAAGCGTGGGAACCTAGAGTGCAGGCAAAATATTTACATCTTCCAATCAAAATCTCCTCACACGCCGTGCGTCAGGGGCCCCTAGAGGTTCGGAGTCTCCAATCTCGAAGCGCCACGGCCTTTCGTCTCCGCGCAGGACGCTTTTGAAAAATTTAATGGTCAATTGGACAAATTAGGGGTCCGTGGGACGGGGGCGTGGCTTGGGAGCGGTCAGCGGGGGTTCCCGGTCATTTGCCAACTTTTATGGGTAATTGGACAAAATAGGGGTTCGTGGGACGGGGGGGCGTGGCCTGGGAGCGGTCAGCGGGGGTTCCCGGTCATTTGCCAACTTTAATGGGCAAATGGACAAAATAGGGGTTCGTGGGATGGGGGCGTGGCTCGGGGCCGTGGGCGTGGCACCCCGGCTCATTTGCCAACTTTTATGGGTAATTGGACAAAATAGGGGTTCGTGGGACGGGGGGCGTGGCCTGGGAGCGGTCAGCGGGGGTTCCCGGTCATTTGCCAACTTTAATGGGCAAATGGACACATTATGGGTTCGTGGGACGGGTCACTTCCCGACTTTAATGGGCAAATGGACACATTAGGGGTTCGTGGGACGGGTCACTTCCCGACTTTAATGGGCAAATGGACACATTAGGGGTTCGTGGGACTGGTCACTAGAGACTTTAATGGGCAAATGGACACATTATGGGTTCGTGGGACAGGTCACTTCCCGACTTTAATGGGCAAATGGACACATTAGGGGTTCGTGGGACTGGTCACTAGAGACTTTAATGGGCAAATGGACACATTAGGGGTTCGTGGGACGGGTCACTTCCCGACTTTAATGGGCAAATGGACACATTAGGGGTTCGTGGGACTGGTCACTAGAGACTTTAATGGGCAAAAGGACACATTAGGGGTTCGTGGGACTGGTCACTAGAGACTTTAATGGGCAAATGGACACATTAGGGGTTCGTGGGACTGGTCACTAGAGACTTTAATGGGCAAATGGACACATTAGGGGTTCGTGGGACTGGTCATTTGCCGACTTTAATGGTCAATCGGACAAATTGTGGATTAGTGGGATTGGG
>JBBHEA010000036.1:145000-152500 GCA_038088235.1 Zacco platypus | reverse complement strand
CCTGGGTCGGAGCGCCCGCGAGGGGCTTCCTCCGAGAAAAATGAAGCGCTTCGCGGGGAGGTGCGCGATGCCCAAGGCGGCCGTCTCCGGCCGGGCATAAAGGCCTGCCCCCGGCGCTTCTCTCTGTCCCATCGATCAGAAACGCGGCGCGCCCCCCATACCGATGCCTTCTCGCCGGGTCCGAGGAGCGGGCGCGCGCGCCCCCCGGACCACCCGGAGCCTTCGTTCGTTCGCATACAACCGCCACCGGCACCCCCTCTCAGCGCCGGTGGTGTCTGGGCCGAGGCTCACCCTGCCTCGCTTCGTTTCCTCCGGTTCTTCCCAGACTCAACCTCTCTCCTACAATACCGCGATGGCCAGATTTTGTGGTTTCTGCGCTCACCACCCCCCACCAGGGATGACCCATGCCCAGGACGGGTGACCCCTCTGGGCCTTGGGAAACCGATCACCGCGCTGCTGGTTCTCAGACCAACACCTCAAATTACTCGACTTAGTGCGCGGGACTTATTGGTTCTTGGTGTAGTTTTGACACTTAGTGCGTGGGACTTATTGGTTCTTGGTGTTTTTTTTGACACTTAGTCATTTTTTCAGCAGACTTATTGGTTCTTGGTGATTTTTGACACTTAGTCATTTTTTCAGCAGACTTATTGGTTCTTGGTGATTTTTGACACTTAGTCTCTGGGACTTATTGGTTCTTGGTGATTTTCAACACTTAGTCATTTTTTCAGCAGACTTATTGGTTCTTGGTGATTTTCAACACTTAGTGCGTGGGACTTATTGGTTCTTGGTGATTTTCAACACTTAGTCATTTTTTCAGCAGACTTATTGGTTCTTGGTGATTTTTGACACTTAGTCATTTTTTCAGCAGACTTATTGGTTCTTGGTGATTTTTGACACTTAGTCATTTTTTCAGCAGACTTATTGGTTCTTGGTGATTTTCAACACTTAGTCATTTTTTCAGCAGACTTATTGGTTCTTGGTGATTTTTGACACTTAGTCATTTTTTCAGCAGACTTATTGGTTCTTGGTGATTTTTGACACTTAGTGCGTGGGACTTATTGGTTCTTGGTGATTTTCAACACTTAGTCATTTTTTCAGCAGACTTATTGGTTCTTGGTGATTTTCAACACTTAGTCATTTTTTCAGCAGACTTATTGGTTCTTGGTGATTTTTGACACTTAGTCATTTTTTCAGCAGACTTATTGGTTCTTGGTGATTTTTGACACTTAGTGCGTGGGACTTATTGGTTCTTGGTGATTTTCAACACTTAGTCATTTTTTCAGCAGACTTATTGGTTCTTGGTGATTTTCGACACTTAGTCTCTGGGACTTATTGGTTCTTGGTGATTTTCAACACTTAGTCATTTTTTCAGCAGACTTATTGGTTCTTGGTGATTTTTGACACTTAGTCTCTGGGACTTATTGGTTCTTGGTGATTTTCGACACTTAGTCATTTTTTCAGCAGACTTATTGGTTCTTGGTGATTTTTGACACTTAGTCTCTGGGACTTATTGGTTCTTGGTGATTTTCGACACTTAGTCATTTTTTCAGCAGACTTATTGGTTCTTGGTGATTTTTGACACTTAGTCTCTGGGACTTATTGGTTCTTGGTGATTTTCAACACTTAGTCATTTTTTCAGCAGACTTATTGGTTCTTGGTGATTTTTGACACTTAGTCTCTGGGACTTATTGGTTCTTGGTGATTTTTGACACTTAGTCATTTTTTTCAGCAGACTTATTGGTTCTTGGTGATTTTTGACACTTAGTCTCTGGGACTTATTGGTTCTTGGTGATTTTTGACACTTAGTCATTTTTTCAGCAGACTTATTGGTTCTTGGTGATTTTTGACACTTAGTCTCTGGGACTTATTGGTTCTTGGTGATTTTTGACACTTAGTCATTTTTTCAGCAGACTTATTGGTTCTTGGTGATTTTTGACACTTAGTCTCTGGGACTTATTGGTTCTTGGTGATTTTTGACACTTAGTCTCCGGGACTTATTGGTTCTTATGCTCCATTAATACTTTGCACGTAAAGTCACGAAACTCGGCTCTCCCGCCGCCCAGAGACCCAGGGCCGGTCTCGTTCGAACCGGGGTAACTCCCTCGATGTACCCTGAAAATTTCACGCCGATTCGCCCTGCCTTCGCGGAGCTATTCGCCAAAAACCATCGGGCGCTTCACAAAATGGCGGGCGCCCGAGAGGCTCCGTTTTCGGCAGACTTTCGCTCATAACTCGGGAACCCAAAGACCCAGAGCGCTCAAACTCGGGTGAAATGCTCCTCTCCCGGCCCTTGCCCGAACACATCCTTCCCGGGCCTCGGGGAGCACCCCCCCCGGATCGCGGATCGCGGGGGTCCCGATCTTCCGTGGCCTCTAGCGCCCGAGTCCCGCCTCCCCGGACCGAGTGCCCGGGCCCGTTGGAAAGGCCCCGGCCCACTCTCTCCGGGGACGCCCGCCCCAGCCCTCCAGACCCCGCCGTTCCCGAGATATAAGCCCAAAAAGGTTTACGTTGCGCTGCGTATAACTCGGGACCCCCTGGGGCCCGGACCACGGGGACGGCGCCGTTCGCTGCAGACCCCCGAGACCTTCCACCGACCCGAGATTCAGAATTTTTCGCCGCGCCGTTCCCGAGATATAAGCCCCCAACCGTACCGCAGACTTATTGGTTCTTGGTGATTTTTGACACTTAGTCTCTGGGACTTATTGGTTCTTGGTGATTTTCAACACTTAGTCATTTTTTCAGCAGACTTATTGGTTCTTGGTGATTTTTGACACTTAGTCATTTTTTCAGCAGACTTATTGGTTCTTGGTGATTTTTGACACTTAGTGCGTGGGACTTATTGGTTCTTGGTGATTTTCAACACTTAGTCATTTTTTCAGCAGACTTATTGGTTCTTGGTGATTTTTGACACTTAGTCTCCGGGACTTATTGGTTCTTGGTGATTTTCAACACTTAGTCTCTGGGACTTATTGGTTCTTGGTGATTTTCAACACTTAGTCATTTTTTCAGCTGACTTATTGGTTCTTGGTGATTTTTGACACTTAGTCATTTTTTCAGCAGACTTATTGGTTCTTGGTGATTTTTGACACTTAGTCATTTTTTCAGCAGACTTATTGGTTCTTGGTGATTTTTGACACTTAGTCTCTGGGACTTATTGGTTCTTGGTGATTTTTTGACACTTAGTCATTTTTTCAGCAGACTTATTGGTTCTTGGTGATTTTTGACACTTAGTCATTTTTTCAGCAGACTTATTGGTTCTTGGTGATTTTTGACACTTAGTCTCTGGGACTTATTGGTTCTTGGTGATTTTCAACACTTAGTCATTTTTTCAGCAGACTTATTGGTTCTTGGTGATTTTTGACACTTAGTCTCCGGGACTTATTGGTTCTTAGTGATTTTCAACACTTAGTCATTTTTTCAGCAGACTTATTGGTTCTTGGTGATTTTTGACAGTCTCCGGGACTTATTGGTTCTTGGTGATTTTTGACACTTAGTCTCCGGGACTTATTGGTTCTTAGTGATTTTCAACACTTAGTCATTTTTTCAGCAGACTTATTGGTTCTTGGTGATTTTTGACACTTAGTCTCCGGGACTTATTGGTTCTTGGTGATTTTCAACACTTAGTCATTTTTTCAGCAGACTTATTGGTTCTTGGTGATTTTCAACACTTAGTCTCTGGGACTTATTGGTTCTTGGTGATTTTCAACACTTAGTCATTTTTTCAGCAGACTTATTGGTTCTTGGTGATTTTTGACACTTAGTCATTTTTTCAGCAGACTTATTGGTTCTTGGTGATTTTTGACACTTAGTCATTTTTTCAGCAGACTTATTGGTTCTTGGTGATTTTTGACACTTAGTCATTTTTTCAGCAGACTTATTGGTTCTTGGTGATTTTTGACACTTAGTCTCCGGGACTTATTGGTTCTTAGTGATTTTCAACACTTAGTCATTTTTTCAGCAGACTTATTGGTTCTTGGTGATTTTTGACACTTAGTCTCCGGGACTTATTGGTTCTTGGTGATTTTCAACACTTAGTCATTTTTTCAGCAGACTTATTGGTTCTTGGTGATTTTCAACACTTAGTCTCTGGGACTTATTGGTTCTTGGTGATTTTCAACACTTAGTCATTTTTTCAGCAGACTTATTGGTTCTTGGTGATTTTTGACACAGTCATTTTTTCAGCAGACTTATTGGTTCTTGGTGATTTTTGACACTTAGTCATTTTTTCAGCAGACTTATTGGTTCTTGGTGATTTTTGACACTTAGTCATTTTTTCAGCAGACTTATTGGTTCTTGGTGATTTTTGACACTTAGTCTCTGGGACTTATTGGTTCTTGGTGATTTTCAACACTTAGTCATTTTTTCAGCAGACTTATTGGTTCTTAGTGATTTTCAACACTTAGTCATTTTTTCAGCAGACTTATTGGTTCTTGGTGATTTTTGACACTTAGTCTCTGGGACTTATTGGTTCTTGGTGATTTTCAACACTTAGTCATTTTTTCAGCAGACTTATTGTTTTTTGGTGATTTTCAACACTTAGTCTCTGGGACTTATTGGTTCTTGGTGATTTTCAACACTTAGTCATTTTTTCAGCAGACTTATTGGTTCTTGGTGATTTTCAACACTTAGTCATTTTTTCAGCAGACTTATTGGTTCTTGGTGATTTTTGACACTTAGTCTCTGGGACTTATTGGTTCTTGGTGATTTTCAACACTTAGTCATTTTTTCAGCAGACTTATTGTTTTTTGGTGATTTTCAACACTTAGTCTCTGGGACTTATTGGTTCTTGGTGATTTTAATACTTTGCACGTAAAGTCACGAAACTCGGCTCTCCCGCCGCCCAGAGACCCAGGGCCGGTCTCGTTCGAACCGGGGTAACTGCCTCGATGTACCCTGAAAATTTCACGCCGTTTCGCCCTGCCTTCGCGGAGCAATTCGCCAAAAACCATCGGGCGCTTCACAAAATGGCGGGAGCCCGAGAGGCTCCGTTTTCGGCAGACTTTCGCTCATAACTCGGGAACCCAAAGACCCAGAGCGCTCAAACTCGGGTGAAATGCTCCTCTCCCGGCCCTTGCCCGAACACATCCTTCCCGGGCCTCGGGGAGCACCCCCCCCGGATCGCGGATCGCGGGGGTCCCGATCTTCCGTGGCCTCTAGCGCCCGAATCCCGCCTCCCCGGACCGAGTGCCCGGGCCCGTTGGAAAGGCCCCGGCCCACTCTCTCCGGGGACGCACGCCCCAGCCCTCCAGACCCCGCCGTTCCCGAGATATAAGCCCAAAAAGGTTTACGTTGCGCCGCGTATAACTCGGGACCCCCGGGGGCCCGGACCACGGGGACGGCGCCGTTCGCTGCAGACCCCCGAGACCTTCCACCGACCCGAGATTCAGAATTTTTCGCCGCGCCGTTCCCGAGATATAAGCCCCCAACCGTGCCGCCTGGTACGCGGAGGAACTTGGAACACTTTAAAAATCCATATCTCGGGGACCCGTGGAGCTATTCTCCCAGGCCCGGCCTCATTTTAACCGTGCTAACCCCATCTTACTTGGGTATAAATTTGGAGTCATTACACCCTACCTCCGTGGAGATATGAGTCAAAAACCACCGCGCGTCGCAGGTCACCAGCCCCGCGCTGAGGGCTTTAAAAATTCATATCTCGGGGACCCGTGGAGCTATTCTCCCAGGCCAGGGCTCATTTTAACCGTACTAACCCCTTCTTATTAGGGAATAAATTTGGAGTCATTACACCCTACCTCCGTGGAGATATGAGTCAAAAACCACCGCGCGTCGCAGGTCACCAGCCCCGCGCTGAGGGCTTTAAAAATTCATATCTCGGGGACCCGTGGAGCTATTCTCCCAGGCCCGGGCTCATTTTAACCGTGCTAACCCCACCTTACTCGGGTACAAATATGGAGTCACTACCCCCTACCTCCGTGGAGATATGAGTCAAAAACCACCGCGCGTCGCAGGTCACCAGCCCCGCGCTGAGGGCTTTAAAAATTCATATCTCGGGGACCCGTGGAGCTATTCTCCCAGGCCCGGGCTCATTTTAACCGTGCTAACCCCACCTTACTCGGGTACAAATATGGAGTCACTACCCCCTACCTCCGTGGAGATATGAGTCAAAAACCACCGCGCGTCGCAGGTCACCAGCCCCGCGCTGAGGGCTTTAAAAATTCATATCTCGGGGACCCGTGGAGCTATTCTCCCAGGCCCGGGCTCATTTTAACCGTGCTAACCCCACCTTACTCGGGTACAAATATGGAGTCACTACCCCCTACCTCCGTGGAGATATGAGTCAAAAACCACCGCGCGTCGCAGGTCACCAGCCCCGCGCTGAGGGCTTTAAAAATTCATATCTCGGGGACCCGTGGAGCTATTCTCCCAGGCCCGGGCTCATTTTAACCGTGCTAACCCCACCTTACTCGGGTACAAATATGGAGTCACTACCCCCTACCTCCGTGGAGATATGAGTCAAAAACCACCGCGCGTCGCAGGTCACCAGCCCCGCGCTGAGGGCTTTAAAAATTCATATCTCGGGGACCCGTGGAGCTATTCTCCCAGGCCCGGGCTCATTTTAACCGTGCTAACCCCACCTTACTCGGGTACAAATATGGAGTCACTACCCCCTACCTCCGTGGAGATATGAGTCAAAAACCACCGCGCGTCGCAGGTCACCAGCCCCGCGCTGAGGGCTTTAAAAATTCATATCTCGGGGACCCGTGGAGCTATTCTCCCAGGCCCGGGCTCATTTTAACCGTGCTAACCCCACCTTACTCGGGTACAAATATGGAGTCACTACCCCCTACCTCCGTGGAGATATGAGTCAAAAACCGCCCCGCGTCGCAGGTCACCAGCCCCGCGCTGAGGGCTTTAAAAATTCATATCTCGGGGACCCGTGGAGCTATTCTCCCAGGCCCGGGCTCATTTTAACCGTGCTAACCCCACCTTACTCGGGTACAAATATGGAGTCACTACCCCCTACCTCCGTGGAGATATGAGTCAAAAACCGACCCGCGTCGCAGGTCACCAGCCCCGCGCTGAGGGCTTTAAAAATTCATATCTCGGGGACCCGTGGAGCTATTCTCCCAGGCCCGGGCTCATTTTAACCGTACTAACCCCACCTTACTTGGGTACAAATATGGAGTCACTGCCCCCTACCTCCGTGGAGATATCAGTCGAAAACCACCCCGCCTTACAGCTCTCCAGCCCCGCGCTGGGGACTTTAAAAAATTCATTTCTCGGGGACCCGTGGAGCTATTCTCCCAGGACAGGGCTCATTTTAACCGTGCTAACCCCACCTTACTTGGGTACAAATATGGAGTCACTGCCCCCTACCTCCGTGGAGATATCAGTCGAAAACCACCCCGCCTTACAGCTCTCCAGCCCCGCGCTGAGGGCTTTAAAAATTCATATCTCGGGGACCCGTGGAGCTATTCTCCCAGGCCCGGGCTCATTTTAACCGTGCTAACCCCACCTTACTTGGGTACAAATATGGAGTCA
>JBBHEA010000036.1:115000-137500 GCA_038088235.1 Zacco platypus | reverse complement strand
CCATTAAAGTAGGGAAGTGACCCGTCCCACGAACCCCTATTGTGTCCAATTGCCCATTAAAGTTTGGAAGTGACCAGTCCCACGAACCCCTAATGTGTCCATTTGCTCATTAAAGTAGGGAAGTGACCCGTCCCACGAACCCCTATTGTGTCCAATTGCCCATTAAAGATGGGTAGTGACCCGTCCCACGAACCCATAATGTGTCCATTTGCCCATTAAAGTCTCTAGTGACCCATCCCACGAACCCCTATTGTGTCCAATTGCCCATTAAAGTAGGGAAGTGACCCGTCCCACGAACCCCTATTGTGTCCAATTGCCCATTAAAGAAGGGAAGTGACCCGTCCCACGAACCCATAATGTGTCCATTTGCCCATTAAAGTTGGGAAGTCCCGTCCCACGAACCCATATTGTGTCCATTTGCCCATTAAAGTTGGGTAGTGACCCGTCCCACGAACCCATAATGTGTCCATTTGCCCATTAAAGTCTCTAGTGACCCATCCCACGAACCCCTATTGTGTCCAATTGCCCATTAAAGTAGGGAAGTGACCCGTCCCACGAACCCCTATTGTGTCCAATTGCCCATTAAAGAAGGGAAGTGACCCGTCCCACGAACCCATAATGTGTCCATTTGCCCATTAAAGTTGGGAAGTCCCGTCCCACGAACCCATATTGTGTCCATTTGCCCATTAAAGTTGGGTAGTGACCCGTCCCACGAACCCATAATGTGTCCATTTGCCCATTAAAGTCTCTAGTGACCCATCCCACGAACCCCTATTGTGTCCAATTGCCCATTAAAGTAGGGAAGTGACCCGTCCCACGAACCCCTATTGTGTCCAATTGCCCATTAAAGAAGGGAAGTGACCCGTCCCACGAACCCATATTGTGTCCATTTGCCCATTAAAGTCTCTACTGACCCATCCCACGAACCCCTATTGTGTCCAATTGCCCATTAAAGAAGGGAAGTGACCCGTCCCACGAACCCATAATGTGTCCATTTGCCCATTAAAGTTGGGAAGTCCCGTCCCACGAACCCATATTGTGTCCATTTGCCCATTAAAGTTGGGTAGTGACCCGTCCCATGAACCCATAATGTGTCCATTTGCCCATTAAAGTCTCTAGTGACCCATCCCACGAACCCCTATTGTGTCCAATTGCCCATTAAAGTAGGGAAGTGACCCGTCCCACGAACCCCTATTGTGTCCAATTGCCCATTAAAGAAGGGTAGTGACCCGTCCCACGAACCCATAATGTGTCCATTTGCCCATTAAAGTCTCTAGTGACCCGTCCCACGAACCCCTATTGTGTCCAATTGCCCATTAAAGATGGGTAGTGACCCGTCCCACGAACCCATAATGTGTCCATTTGCCCATTAAAGTCTCTAGTGACCCATCCCACGAACCCCTATTGTGTCCAATTGCCCATTAAAGTAGGGAAGTGACCCGTCCCACGAACCCCTATTGTGTCCAATTGCCCATTAAAGAAGGGAAGTGACCCGTCCCACGAACCCCTATTGTGTCCATTTGCCCATTAAAGTCTCTAGTGACCAATCCCACAAACCCCTATTGTGTCCAATTGCCCATTAAAGATGGGTAGTGACCCGTCCCACGAACCCATAATGTGTCCATTTGCCCATTAAAGTTGGGAAGTCCCGTCCCACGAACCCATATTGTGTCCATTTGCCCATTAAAGTTGGGTAGTGACCCGTCCCACGAGCCCATAATGTGTCCATTTGCCCATTAAAGTCTCTAGTGACCCATCCCACGAACCCCTATTGTGTCCAATTGCCCATTAAAGTAGGGAAGTGACCCGTCCCACGAACCCATAATGTGTCCATTTGCCCATTAAAGTTGGGTAGTGACCCATCCCACGAACCCCTATTGTGTCCAATTGCCCATTAAAGAAGGGAAGTGACCCGTCCCACGAACCCCTATTGTGTCCAATTGCCCATTAAAGATGGGTAGTGACCCGTCCCACGAACCCATAATGTGTCCATTTGCCCATTAAAGTCTCTAGTGACCCATCCCACGAACCCCTATTGTGTCCAATTGCCCATTAAAGTAGGGAAGTGACCCGTCCCACGAACCCATAATGTGTCCATTTGCCCATTAAAGTCTCTACTGACCCATCCCACGAACCCCTATTGTGTCCAATTGCCCATTAAAGTAGGGAAGTGACCCGTCCCACGAACCCATAATGTGTCCATTTGCCCATTAAAGTTGGGTAGTGACCCGTCCCACGAACCCATAATGTGTCCATTTGCCCATTAAAGTCTCTAGTGACCCGTCCCACGAACCCCCAATGTGTCCAATTGGCCATTAAAGATGGGTAGTGACCCGTCCCACGAACCCATAATGTGTCCATTTGCCCATTAAAGTCTCTAGTGACCCATCCCACGAACCCCTATTGTGTCCAATTGCCCATTAAAGTAGGGAAGTGACCCGTCCCACGAACCCCTATTGTGTCCAATTGCCCATTAAAGAAGGGAAGTGACCCGTCCCACGAACCCCTATTGTGTCCATTTGCCCATTAAAGTTGGGTAGTGACCCGTCCCACGAACCCATAATGTGTCCATTTGCCCATTAAAGTCTCTAGTGACCCGTCCCACGAACCCATAATGTGTCCATTTGCCCATTAGAGTTGGGTAGTGACCCGTCCCACGAACCCATAATGTGTCCATTTGCCCATTAAAGTTGGGTAGTGACCCGTCCCACGAACCCATAATGTGTCCATTTGCCCATTAAAGTCTCTAGTGACCCGTCCCACGAACCCCTATTGTGTCCATTTGCCCATTACAGTTGGGAAGTGACCTGTCCCACGAACCCCTAATTTGTCCATTTGCCCATTAAAGTTGGCAAATGACCGGGAACCCCCGCTGACCGCTCGCAGGCCACGCCCCCCGTCCCACGAACCCCTATTTTGTCCAATTACCCATAAAAGTTGGCAAATGAGCCGGGGTGCCACGCCCATGGCCGCAAGCCACGCCCCCATCCCACGGACCCCTATTTTGTCCAAATACCCACAAAATTTTTCAGACGACTCCCAGCCACGTGTCCGATGCCACGGCCCCCTCCCGTCGGTCACCTGGGTGACTGTTCAATAACCCATTATAACTTTCCAGTTCATGAATTTGAAGGTTAGGTCCTGTCGTCATAAAAACTATTTTACTGCGCTCGGCAGGCCCCCCTGAGTGCGTAGCACCAAGTTTCGTCCCAAAATTCCACCGTCCACGAACCCATAAAAAGTTACAATGGAATTAACCTGTCGTGGGATCGCCGTATCTCGGCTCTGGAAGGGTCTAGTGCCACGAAACTTGCGGTCCTGTCTAAGTCTGGTCGTCCTGGAACGGAATCCCGAGTTTCGAGAAGATCGGAGAAACTTTTTTTTCGGACCGAAAAAAACTATAAGGTGTACCCCTTACTGCTTTTTTGGGTCCGAAAAAAAAGTTTCTCCGATTTTCTCGAAACTCTGGATTACGGCACAGGGTGCCGAGACGTAGACAGGAGCGGAACTTTCGAGTCAATCGGACGAGAAATGCCCGAACGGGAAGAGGTAAGTGCAAATGATCCCATTTCCCAATAAAAAAAAGCAGACTAACTATGGGTTCGTGGACACAAGTTTATAAATGCTTGTGCAAATTTGATATCAATTTTTCGGGATTAAAACACCCAAATCGTACTAAGGGCGCTCTGCCAAACGTGTTTTTGTAAGTTTCGAGTCGTTCGGGCGAGAAATGCCCGAACGGGAAGAGGTAAGTGCAAATGATCCCAGTTCCCATCAAAGATCCCATCAAACGGTACAATGGAATTAACCTGACGTGGGATCGCCGTATCTCGGCTCTGGAAGGGTCTAGTGCCACGAAACTTGCAGTCCTGTCTAAGTCTGGTCGTCCTGGAACGGAATCCCGAGTTTCGAGATGATCGGAGAAACTTTTTTTTCGGACCGAAAAAAACTATAAGGTGTACCCCTTACTGCTTTTTTGGGTCCGAAAAAAAAGTTTTTCCGATTTTCTCGAAACTCTGGATTACGGCACAGGGTGCCAAGACGTAGACAGGAGCGCCAGTTTGGTGGCGCTAGACCATTCCAGAGCCGAGATACGGCGATCCCACGTCAGGTTAATTCCATTGTACCGTTTTATGGGATCTTTGATGGGAACTGGGATCATTTGCACTTACCTCTTCCCGTTCGGGCCAGAAATGCCCGAATGACTCGAAAGTCACAAAAACGCGTGCGGCAGAGTGCCCTTAGTACCGCTTGGGTGTTTTAATCCCGAAAAAACGGTGTCCACGAACCCATAGGTATTCTGCTCTTTAGGTATGGGGAAATGGGATCATTTGCACTTACCTCTTCCCGTTCGGGCCAGAAATGCCCGAATGACTCGAAAGTCACAAAAACGCGTGCGGCAGAGTGCCCTTAGTACCGCTTGGGTGTTTTAATCCCGAAAAAACGGTGTCCACGAACCCATAGGTATTCTGCTCTTTAGGTATGGGGAAATGGGATCATTTGCACTTACCTCTTCCCGTTCGGGCCAGAAATGCCCGAATGACTTGAAAGTCACATAAACGCGTGCGGCAGAGTGCCCTTAGTACCGCTTGGGTGTTTTAATCCCGAAAAAACGGTGTCCACGAACCCATAGGTATTCTGCTCTTTAGGTATGGGGAAATGGGATCATTTGCACTTACCTCTTCCCGTTCGGGCCAGAAATGCCCGAATGACTCGAAAGTCACATAAACGCGTTCGGCAGAACGCCCTTAGTACCGCTTGGGTGTTTTATTCCCGACAAATTGATATCAAATGTGCACAAGCATCTATAAACACTCCGTCCACGAACCCATAGGTATTCTGCTCTTTAGGTATTGGGAAATGGGATCATTTGCACTTACCTCTTCCCGTTCGGGCTTTTCTCGCCCGATTGACTCGAAAGGTGCGCTCCTGTCTACGTCTCGGCACCCTGTGCCGTAATCCAGAGTTTCGAGACAATCGGAGAAACTTTTTTTTCGGACCGAAAAAAACTATAAGGGGTACCCCTTACTGCTTTTTTGGGTCCGAAAAAAAAGTTTCTCCGATCTTCTCGAAACTCGGGATTGCGGCACAGGGTGCCGAGACGTAGACAGGAGCGGAACTTTCGAGTCAATCGGGCGAGATATGCCCCGACGGGACGAGGTAAGTGCAAATGATCCCAGTTCCCCATACATAAAGAGCAGAATACCTATGGGTTCGTGGACAGAGTGTTTATAGATGCTTGTGCACATTTGACATCAATTTTTCGGGTTTAAGACACCCAAATCGTAGTAAGGGCGTTTTGCCGAACGGGTTTATGTAACTTTCAAGTCATTCGGGCATTTCTCGCCCGAACGGGAAGAGGTAAGTGCAAATGATCCCAGTTCCCCATACCTAAAGAGCAGAATACCTATGGGTTCGTGGACACAGTTTTTTTGGGATTAAAACAACCAAGCGGTACTAAGGGCGCTCTGCCGAACGCGTTTATGTGACTTTCGAGTCATTCGGGCATTTCTGGCCCGAACGGGACGAGGTAAGTGCAAATGATCCCAGTTCCCAATAACAAATTATGGGTTCGTGGACAGAGTGTTTATAGATGCTTGTGCACATTTGACATCAATTTTTCGGGATTAAAACACCCAAATCGTACTAAGGGCGCTCTGCCGAACGTGTTTTTGTAACTTTCGAGTCGTTCGGGCGAGAAATGGCCGAACGGGAAGAGGTAAGTGTAAATCATCCCAGTTCCCATCAAAGATCCCATAAAACGGTACAATGGAATTAACCTGACGTGGGATCGCCGTATCTCGGCTCTGGAAGGGTCTAGCTTCACCAAACTGGCGGTCCTGTCTAAGTCTGGTCGTCCTGGAACGGAATCCTGAGTTTCGAGAAGATCGGAGAAACTTTTTTTTCTGACCGAAAAAAACTATAAGGTGTACCCCTTACTGCTTTTTTGGGTCTGAAAAAAAAGTTTCTCCGATCTTCTCGAAACTCTGGATTGCGGCACAGGGTGCCGAGACGTAGACAGGAGCGGAACTTTCGAGTCGTTCGGGCGAGACATGCCCCGACGGGACGAGGTAAGCGCAAACGATCCCATTTCCCAATAAAAAGAGCAGAATAATTGGGGGTTTGTGGACACAGTTTTCAGGTTATATCCTTGGAAAACGCCAAATTGAAAAATTCTGAAACTCTGCATGAGGAAAGGTCTCGGGGGCCTCTATCGAATGAGACCATCCCCGAGCCTCGGGGCCCCGGGGTCCCGGAGCTAGGGGCTGTGAAATTCGAATCGTTATCGGCCTACATCTCGGGAACGCCAAATTGAAAAATTCTGAAACTCTGGACGAGGAAAGGTCTCGGGGGCCTCTATCGAATGAGAGCACGTTCGTTGACTCTTTTTGCCTTTTTCGTTCTTTGCAGCATGGACCCGGCCCAGCGAAGCGGCGGCGGAAGGGCCGATCTCCACTCAAGAGGCCCCTGTCCAAGCAGTCCCCGGCGAAGTCGCCAGCCGCCAAGTTATTGGACAGGGCAAAGAGGAGGTTGCACAAACCACCAGTTTATTTTTCTTGATTTTATATATTTTTTCTTGATTATATATATTTTGTTTTCTTGTGTTGACGTGTTCTGTCCCTCATAAATAAAAAACTCTTAAAATTCCTAAAGTCTTTTGTCTTTTTTGATGCAAAACACATTGCTTAATCACCTTTAAATGAAACCTATTTAATAAAAAGTTAATGGAATATCATAAATTCCTTAATAAAAAGTGTTTATTGTGTTTTTGTCTGTGTTGATGCAAAACAAGTAGCGTATAAACAGCCTTTTTGGCAAAAGTAAGGGGGGTGACAATACCATATCTCGACACCTGGTGGCGCTACAGCTCCCAAACCATGTGCAATCGTCTCCCCACCCTCTAATTAGTATGCATACCAAATTTCAGCTCTCTAGGACATACGTACATCACTTGGATCCTTTTAAACGTTCGAGCCGACTGTTCTCTGACCTTTGACCTTTACATTAAAAGCAGATTTCAGCTGTCTAGGACATACATACATTCTTGAGCTCCATCTATACATTGCAATTTGAGGCCTTATTTGTTCTAGGGCTCCATCTATGCCATTTTGAGGGCTTATTTATTGTTGGGCTCCATCTATACATTGTCATTTTAAGGCCTCATTTGTTCTAGGGCTCCATCTATGCCATTTTGAGGGCTTATTTATTGTTGGGCTCCATCTATACATTGTCATTTTAAGGCCTTATTTGTTCTAGGGCTCCATCTATGCCATTTTGAGGGCTTATTTATTGTTGGGCTCCATCTATACATTGTCATTTTAAGGCCTCATTTGTTCTAGGGCTCCATCTATGCCATTTTGAGGGCTTATTTATTGTTGGGCTCCATCTATACATTGTCATTTTAAGGCCTTATTTGTTCTAGGGCTCCAACATAACAGCCTCAATACACCCCTAGTGGAGAAACCTTTCAACTGCATGTGTTAGAAACCGCTATGAATGGGGAATTCATAGCAGAAAATAACATGACGATGGATGCTGATGATATGAATGCTTCTCTGACCTTTGACCTTTAGTCTAATGCAGATTTCAGCTGTCTAGGACTTTTCCACCAGCCTCGGGGGGTCGTGACGAGAAGAAAGACGCCGCCCCCGGGCGAATCGGACCTTTCGAAGCGCCGTCCGCGAAACCACATCTGCAAACGCATTGAAACGGTGGGACGTGGGATTTTTCCACGAGGGTCCCACGGGCCCCAAATTTTGCGCCCTGGCTCCTGGGGGCCCCCTGAGCGACATACCGAAAGCGCGGGGCCCTAGAGCGCAGGAAAATATTTTCAGCTTGTAACCCAAATCTCTCTCTCAGGCCTATTTCACTAATTCAAAGACATTATGATTCAAGGGTGGGGGATGGGCGTTTTTTCAGGAAGGTCCTAGAGTTTCACGCTTCGGGGCCGTGAGTCGGGGGCCCCGAGAGGTTCGGAATCTCCAATCTCGAGGCGCCACGGCCTTTCGTCTCCGCGCAAGAGCCCGTCCACGTCACATTAAAACGCGCTATGGCCTTGTGGACACGCGCTTGCTTTTTTGACCTTTCGACCCCTGAACTTAGTCATAAGGCCACCAAACTTTTTCACCAGCCTCGGGGGGTCGTGACGAGAAGAAAGACGCTGCCCCCTGGTGGATCGGACCTTTCGAAGCGCCGTCCACGAACCCACATCTGGAAACGCATTGAAACGGTGGGGCGTGGGATTTTTCCAGAAGGGTCCAACGGGCCCCAAATTTTGCAGGGTGGCTCCTGGGGCCCCCCCGAGCGACATACTGAAAGCACGGGGCCCTAGAGCGTAGGCAAAATATTTACATCTTCCAATCAAAATCTCCTCCCACGCCATGCGTCAGGGGCCCCGAGAGGTTCGGAATCTCCAATCTCGAGGCGCCACAGCCTTTCGTCTCCGCGCGGGAGCCTGTCCACGTCACATTAAAACGCGCTATGGCCTTGTGGACAACGCTTTCTTTTTTGACCTTTCGACCCCTGAACTTAGTCGTAAGGCCACCAAACTTTTACACCAGCCTCGGGGGGTCGAGACGAGAAGAAAGACGCCGCCCCCTGGTGGATCGGACCTTTCGAAGCGCCGTCCACGAACCCACATCTGGAAACGCATTGAAACGGTGGGGCGTGGGATTTTTCCAGAAGGGTCCCACGGGCCCCAAATTTTGCGCCCTGGCTCCTGGGGGCCCCCCGAGCGACATACCGAAAGCGCGGGGCCCTAGAGCGCAGGAAAATATTTTCAGCTTGTAACCCAAATCTCTCTCTCAGGCCTATTTCACTAATTCAAAGACATTATGATTCAAGGGTGGGGGATGGGCGTTTTTTCAGGAAGGTCCTAGAGTTTCACGCTTCGGGGCCGTGAGTCGGGGGCCCCGAGAGGTTCGGAATCTCCAATCTCGAGGCGCCACGGCCTTTCGTCTCCGCGCAGGAGCCCGTCCACGTCACATTAAAACGCGCTATGGCCTTGTGGACACGCGCTTGCTTTTTTGACCTTTCGACCCCTGAACTTAGTCGTAAGGCCACCAAACTTTTACACCAGCCTCGGGGGGTCGTGACGAGAAGAAAGACGCCGCCCCCGGGCGAATCGGACCTTTCGAAGCGCCGTCCACGAACCCACATCTGGAAACGCATTGAAACGGTGGGGCGTGGGATTTTTCCAGAAGGGTCCCACGGGCCCCAAATTTTGCGCCCTGGCTCCTGGGGCCCCCCCGAGCGACATACCGAAAGCGCGGGGCCCTAGAGCGCAGGAAAATATTTTCAGCTTGTAACCCAAATCTCTCTCTCAGGCCTATTTCACTAATTCAAAGACATTATGATTCAAGGGTGGGGGATGGGCGTTTTTTCAGGAAGGTCCTAGAGTTTCACGCTTCGGGGCCGTGAGTCGGGGGCCCCGAGAGGTTCGGAATCTCCAATCTCGAGGCGCCACGGCCTTTCGTCTCCGCGCGGGAGCCTGTCCACGTCACATTAAAACGCGCTATGGCCTTGTGGACAACGCTTGCTTTTTTGACCTTTCGACCCCTGAACTTAGTCGTAAGGCCACCAAACTTTTTCACCAGCCTCGGGGGGTCATGACGAGAAGAAAGACGTCGCCCCCTGGTGGATCGGACCTTTCGAAGCGCCGTCCACGAACCCACATCTGGAAACGCATTGAAACGGTGGGGCGTGGGATTTTTCCAGAAGGGTCCCACGGGCCCCAAATTTTGCAGGGTGGCTCCTGGGGCCCCCCCGAGCGACATACTGAAAGCGCGGGTCCCTAGAGCGTAGGCAAAATATTTACATCTTCCAATCAAAATCTCCTCACACGCCATGCGTCAGGGGCCCCTAGAGGTTCGGAGTCTCCAATCTCGAAGCGCCACGGCCTTTCGTCTCCGCGCGGGAGCCTGTCCACGTCACATTAAAACGCGCTATGGCCTTGTGGACAACGCTTGCTTTTTTGACCTTTCGACCCCTGAACTTAGTCGTAAGGCCACCAAACTTTTTCACCAGCCTCGGGGGGTCGTGACGAGAAGAAAGACACCGCCCGCTTGTGGATCGGACCTTTCGAAGCGCCGTCCACGAACCCACATTTGGAAACGCATTGAAACGGCTGGGCGTGGGATTTTTCCAGAAGGGTCCCACGGGCCCCAAATTTTGCAGGGTGGCTCCTGGGGCCCCCCCGAGCGACATACCGAAAGGGCGGGAACCTAGAGCGTAGGCAAAAAAATTTGGGCCTTTATCTCCAATTTTCTCACAAGATCCTCTTTCACTCTTAGGTCGACAGACCATTATGATGGATTTTTGGTTATAAAAGAGAAACTTTTTTCGAGAAGATCCTAGAGTTTCACACTTCGGAGCCGTGCGTCGGGGGCCCAGAGAGGTTCGGAATCTCCAATCTCGAAGCGCCACGGCCTTTCGTCTCCGCGCGGGAGCCTGTCCACGTCACATTAAAACGCGCTATGGCCTTGTGGACAACGCTTTCTTTTTTGACCTTTCGACCCCTGAACTTAGTCGTAAGGCCACCAAACTTTTTCACCAGCCTCAGGGGGTCGTGACGAGAAGAAAGACGCCGCCCCCTGGTGGATCGGACCTTTCGAAGCGCCGTCCACGAACCCACATTTGGAAACGCATTGAAACGGTGGGGCGTGGGATTTTTCCAGAAGGGTCCAACGGGCCCCAAATTTTGCAGGGTGGCTCCTGGGGCCCCCCCGAGCGACATACTGAAAGCACGGGGCCCTGGAGCGTAGGCAAAATATTTACATCTTCCAATCAAAATCTCCTCACACGCCATGCGTCAGGGGCCCCTAGAGGTTCGGAGTCTCCAATCTCGAAGCGCCACGGCCTTTCGTCTCCGCGCAGGAGCCTGTCCACGTCACATTAAAACGCGCTATGGCCTTGTGGACAACGCTTGCTTTTTTGACCTTTCGACCCCTGAACTTAGTCGTAAGGCCACCAAACTTTTCCACCAGCCTCGGGGGGTCGTGACGAGAAGAAAGACGTCGCCCCCTGGTGGATCGGACCTTTCGAAGCGCCGTCCACGAACCCACATTTGGAAACGCATTGAAACGGTGGGGCGTGGGATTTTTCCAGAAGGGTCCCACGGGCCCCAAATTTTGCAGGGTGGCTCCTGGGGGGCCCCCGAACGACATACTGAAAGCGCGGGAACCTAGAGTGCAGGCAAAATATTTACATCTTCCAATCAAAATCTCCTCACACGCCGTGCGTCAGGGGCCCCTAGAGGTTCGGAGTCTCCAATCTCGAAGCGCCACGGCCTTTCGTCTCCGCGCAGGACGCTTTTGAAAATTTTAATGGTCAATTGGTCAAATTAGGGGTCCGTGGGACGGGGGCGTGGCTTGGGGCCGTGGGCGTGGCACCCCGGCTCATTTGCCAACTTTTATGGGTAATTGGACAAAATAGGGGTTCGTGGGACGGGGGGGCGTGGCCTGGGAGCGGTCAGCGGGGGTTGCCGGTCATTTGCCAACTTTAATGGGCAAATGGACAAAATAGGGGTTCGTGGGATGGGGGCGTGGCTTGGGGCCGTGGGCGTGGCACCCCGGCTCATTTGCCAACTTTTATGGGTAATTGGACAAAATAGGGGTTCGTGGGACGGGGGGCGTGGCCTGGGAGCGGTCAGCGGGGGTTCCCGGTCATTTGCCAACTTTAATGGGCAAATGGACACATTATGGGTTCGTGGGACGGGTCACTTCCCGACTTTAATGGGCAAATGGACACATTAGGGGTTCGTGGGACGGGTCACTTCCCGACTTTAATGGGCAAATGGACACATTAGGGGTTCGTGGGACTGGTCACTAGAGACTTTAATGGTCAAATGGACACATTATGGGTTCGTGGGACAGGTCACTTCCCGACTTTAATGGGCAAATGGACACATTAGGGGTTCGTGGGACTGGTCACTAGAGACTTTAATGGGCAAATGGACACATTAGGGGTTCGTGGGACGGGTCACTTCCCGACTTTAATGGGCAAATGGACACATTAGGGGTTCGTGGGACTGGTCACTAGAGACTTTAATGGGCAAAAGGACACATTAGGGGTTCGTGGGACTGGTCACTAGAGACTTTAATGGGCAAATGGACACATTAGGGGTTCGTGGGACTGGTCACTAGAGACTTTAATGGGCAAATGGACACATTAGGGGTTCGTGGGACTGGTCATTTGCCGACTTTAATGGTCAATCGGACAAATTGTGGATTAGTGGGATTGGGTCAATGAAAACACCATTCACTTAATGAGAGAACGGACGTTTTGTGGATATCTGGGATAGATTCCCTCGGAAACGGTCATTTGGTGGGTTTTCGGGGGGGGTGGGGGGTTTTTGGACATTGGGAAATGGTCACAGTGGTCAGCGTCGCCCCCTATATGTGTCCATAGACCCCCAAATCCGGGGGAATCACGGGAAAAGTCATCGGGAAAGGGGTAATCATAAAGTGTCCAATAGACACTAAGTTTGTGAGAGTTGTGGATCCCATTTCGCACAACGATCCCTCCGAGTAATAAGACGTCCAATGGCAGCCGTTTAACATGGGCTGATTTCCACGAACCCCCAAAATTGACTTCCTCTAGATGGTCAAGTTCGATCGTCTTCTCGACAACACCGCCAGGAGCCCGCGAGGAGCCCCGGCGGGGCCGATCCAAGGACCTCACTAAACCACCCAATCGGTAGTAGCGACGGGCGGTGTGTACAAAGGGCAGGGACTTAATCAACGCGAGCTTATGACCCGCGCTTACTGGGAATTCCTCGTTGATGGGAAACAGTTTCAATCCCCAGTCCCAATCACGAGCGGGGTTCAGCGGGTTACCCGCGCCTCTCGGCGCAGGGTAGGCACACGCTGATCCGCCCATTGTGGCGCGCGTGCAGCCCCGGACATCTAAGGGCATCACAGACCTGTTATTGCTCCATCTCGCGTGGCTGAACGCCACTTGTCCCTCTAAGAAGTTGGACGCCGACCGCGCGGGGCCGCGTAACTATTTAGCATGCCGGAATCTCGTTCGTTATCGGAATGAACCAGACAAATCGCTCCACCAACTAAGAACGGCCATGCACCACCACCCACAGAATCGAGAAAGAGCTATCAATCTGTCAATCCTTTCCGTGTCCGGGCCGGGTGAGCTTTCCCGTGTTGAGTCAAATTAAGCCGCAGGCTCCACTCCTGGTGGTGCCCTTCCGTCAATTCCTTTAAGTTTCAGCTTTGCAACCATACTCCCCCCGGAACCCAAAGACTCGTGGTTTCCCGCACGCTGCCCGGCGGGTCATGGGAATAACGCCGCCGGATCGCGGGTCGGCATCGTTTACGGTCGGAACTACGACGGTATCTGATCGTCTTCGAACCTCCGACTTTCGTTCTTGATTAATGAAAACATTCTTGGCAAATGCTTTCGCTCTCGTCCGTCTTGCGCCGGTCCAAGAATTTCACCTCTAGCGGCGCAATACGAATGCCCCCGGCCGTCCCTCTCAATCATGGCCCCGGGTTCCAGAAACCCACAAAATAGAACCGGAGTCCTATTCCATTATTCCTAGCTGCGGTATTCAGCGGCGACGGGTGGCCTGCTTTGAACACTCTAATTTTTTCAAAGTAAACGCTTCGGGCCCCGGACCGGACACCCAGCTAAGGGCATCCGGGGGGCGCCGTGAGGCAGGGTCCGGGACAGGCGGTGGCTCGCCTCGCGGCGGACCGCCAGCCCACTCCCGAGATCCAACTACGAGCTTTTTAACTGCAGCAACTTTAGTATACGCTATTGGAGCTGGAATTACCGCGGCTGCTGGCACCAGACTTGCCCTCCAATGGGTCCTCGCCCATGGGTTTAGGATACGCTCATTCCAATTACAGGGCCTCGAAAGAGACCTGTATTGTTATTTTTCGTCACTACCTCTCCGTGTCGGAAATGGGTAATTTGCGCGCCTGCTGCCTTCCTTGGATGTGGTAGCCGTTTCTCAGGCTCCCTCTCCGGAATCGAACCCTGATTCCCCGTTACCCGTGGTCACCATGGTAGGCGCCGAACGTACCATCGAAAGTTGATAGGGCAGACATTCGAAAGAGTCGTCGCCGCCGCGGAGGGCGCGCGATCGGCCCGAGGTTATCTAGAGTCACCAAAGCGGCCGGGACGGCGAGGGCGGACCCCCGCCGCACCCGCGTGGGTTTTGGCACTGATAAATGCACGCGTCCCCGGCCGGGTCGGCGGCCGGGTCGGCGCTCGTTAGCATGTATTAGCTCTGGAATTGCCACAGTTATCCAAGTGGCTTTGGAGCGATCAAAGGAACCATAACTGATTTAATGAGCCATTCGCAGTTTCACTGTACCGGCCGTGTGCACTTAGACCTGCATGGCTTAATCTTTGAGACAAGCATATGCTACTGGCAGGATCAACCAGGTAGCCGCCACTCTGTCCGGGAGAGGGGGACGGGACGGGCCGGGCCCGGGGGGTCGTTCTGACTTAGAGGCGTTCGGTCAAAACCCCACCCCGCTACCCGAACCCTAACCCGTCTCTCACCCCGGGCGGGGGGACGACTCGAGGAAAAGGGGGGTGGCCGCTGAATCGCGGCCGTCACTGGGGAAAGCGTGCAGAGACGGCGGCGGGGAGGACGAACGAGTCGGGCGGGAGACGTGATAACGGGCCTGGGCCCGAAAACCGCCTCCGAAACCCGCCCGTCCGCCCCGGTCCCGCCGCCGCGACGGACCTCCGAGGCTGACCGGCCGTCTGAGTCTCCCTGGGTCGGAGCGCCCGCGAGGGGCTTCCTCCGAGAAAAATGAAGCGCTTCGCGGGGAGGTGCGCGATGCCCAAGGCGGCCGTCTCCGGCCGGGCATAAAGGCCTGCCCCCGGCGCTTCTCTCTGTCCCATCGATCAGAAACGCGGCGCGCCCCCCATACCGATGCCTTCTCGCCGGGTCCGAGGAGCGGGCGCGCGCGCCCCCCGGACCACCCGGAGCCTTCGTTCGTTCGCATACAACCGCCACCGGCACCCCCTCTCAGCGCCGGTGGTGTCTGGGCCGAGGCTCACCCTGCCTCGCTTCGTTTCCTCCGGTTCTTCCCAGACTCAACCTCTCTCCTACAATACCGCGATGGCCAGATTTTGTGGTTTCTGCGCTCACCACCCCCCACCAGGGATGACCCATGCCCAGGACGGGTGACCCCTCTGGGCCTTGGGAAACCGATCACCGCGCTGCTGGTTCTCAGACCAACACCTCAAATTACTCGACTTAGTGCGCGGGACTTATTGGTTCTTGGTGTAGTTTTGACACTTAGTGCGTGGGACTTATTGGTTCTTGGTGTTTTTTTTGACACTTAGTGCGTGGGACTTATTGGTTCTTGGTGATTTTCTGACACTTAGTCATTTTTTCAGCAGACTTATTGGTTCTTGGTGATTTTTGACACTTAGTCATTTTTTCAGCAGACTTATTGGTTCTTGGTGATTTTTGACACTTAGTCTCTGGGACTTATTGGTTCTTGGTGATTTTCAACACTTAGTCATTTTTTCAGCAGACTTATTGGTTCTTGGTGATTTTTGACAGTCATTTTTTCAGCAGACTTATTGGTTCTTGGTGATTTTCAACACTTAGTGCGTGGGACTTATTGGTTCTTGGTGATTTTCAACACTTAGTCATTTTTTCAGCAGACTTATTGGTTCTTGGTGATTTTTGACACTTAGTCATTTTTTCAGCAGACTTATTGGTTCTTGGTGATTTTCAACACTTAGTGCGTGGGACTTATTGGTTCTTGGTGATTTTCAACACTTAGTCATTTTTTCAGCAGACTTATTGGTTCTTGGTGATTTTTGACACTTAGTCTCTGGGACTTATTGGTTCTTGGTGATTTTCAACACTTAGTCATTTTTTCAGCAGACTTATTGGTTCTTGGTGATTTTCAACACTTAGTCATTTTTTCAGCAGACTTATTGGTTCTTGGTGATTTTTGACACTTAGTCATTTTTTCAGCAGACTTATTGGTTCTTGGTGATTTTCAACACTTAGTCATTTTTTCAGCAGACTTATTGGTTCTTGGTGATTTTCAACACTTAGTCATTTTTTCAGCAGACTTATTGGTTCTTGGTGATTTTTGACAGTCATTTTTTCAGCAGACTTATTGGTTCTTAGTGATTTTCAACACTTAGTCATTTTTTCAGCAGACTTATTGGTTCTTAGTGATTTTCAACACTTAGTCATTTTTTCAGCAGACTTATTGGTTCTTAGTGATTTTCAACACTTAGTCATTTTTTCAGCAGACTTATTGGTTCTTAGTGATTTTCAACACTTAGTCATTTTTTCAGCAGACTTATTGGTTCTTGGTGATTTTCAACACTTAGTCATTTTTTCAGCAGACTTATTGGTTCTTGGTGATTTTTGACACTTAGTCATTTTTTCAGCAGACTTATTGGTTCTTAGTGATTTTCAACACTTAGTCATTTTTTCAGCAGACTTATTGGTTCTTGGTGATTTTCAACACTTAGTCATTTTTTCAGCAGACTTATTGGTTCTTGGTGATTTTTGACACTTAGTCATTTTTTCAGCAGACTTATTGGTTCTTGGTGATTTTCAACACTTAGTCTCCGGGACTTATTGGTTCTTGGTGATTTTCAACACTTAGTCATTTTTTCAGCAGACTTATTGGTTCTTGGTGATTTTCAACACTTAGTCTCCGGGACTTATTGGTTCTTGGTGATTTTCAACACTTAGTCATTTTTTCAGCAGACTTATTGGTTCTTGGTGATTTTCAACACTTAGTCTCTGGGACTTATTGGTTCTTAGTGATTTTTGACACTTAGTCATTTTTTCAGCAGACTTATTGGTTCTTGGTGATTTTCAACACTTAGTCTCTGGGACTTATTGGTTCTTGGTGATTTTTGACACTTAGTCATTTTTTCAGCAGACTTATTGGTTCTTGGTGATTTTTGACACTTAGTCTCTGGGACTTATTGGTTCTTAGTGATTTTTGACACTTAGTCATTTTTTCAGCAGACTTATTGGTTCTTGGTGATTTTTGACACTTAGTCATTTTTTCAGCAGACTTATTGGTTCTTAGTGATTTTCAACACTTAGTCATTTTTTCAGCAGACTTATTGGTTCTTGGTGATTTTCAACACTTAGTCTCCGGGACTTATTGGTTCTTGGTGATTTTCAACACTTAGTCATTTTTTCAGCAGACTTATTGGTTCTTGGTGATTTTCAACACTTAGTCTCCGGGACTTATTGGTTCTTGGTGATTTTCAACACTTAGTCATTTTTTCAGCAGACTTATTGGTTCTTGGTGATTTTCAACACTTAGTCTCTGGGACTTATTGGTTCTTAGTGATTTTTGACACTTAGTCATTTT
Organism: Zacco platypus; assembly: GCA_038088235.1. Taxonomy (NCBI): domain Eukaryota; kingdom Metazoa; phylum Chordata; class Actinopteri; order Cypriniformes; family Xenocyprididae; genus Zacco; species Zacco platypus. Next base: position 120,158 of record JBBHEA010000036.1, on the reverse strand, counting down.
TTCAGCAGACTTATTGGTTCTTGGTGATTTTCAACACTTAGTCTCTGGGACTTATTGGTTCTTGGTGATTTTTGACACTTAGTCATTTTTTCAGCAGACTTATTGGTTCTTGGTGATTTTCAACACTTAGTCATTTTTTCAGCAGACTTATTGGTTCTTGGTGATTTTTGACACTTAGTCTCTGGGACTTATTGGTTCTTAGTGATTTTTGACACTTAGTCATTTTTTCAGCAGACTTATTGGTTCTTGGTGATTTTTGACACTTAGTCATTTTTTCAGCAGACTTATTGGTTCTTGGTGATTTTCAACACTTAGTCATTTTTTCAGCAGACTTATTGGTTCTTGGTGATTTTTGACACTTAGTCTCTGGGACTTATTGGTTCTTAGTGATTTTCAACACTTAGTCATTTTTTCAGCAGACTTATTGGTTCTTGGTGATTTTTGACACTTAGTCTCTGGGACTTATTGGTTCTTGGTGATTTTTGACACTTAGTCTCTGGGACTTATTGGTTCTTAGTGATTTTCAACACTTAGTCATTTTTTCAGCAGACTTATTGGTTCTTGGTGATTTTTGACACTTAGTGCGTGGGACTTATTGGTTCTTGGTGATTTTCAACACTTAGTCATTTTTTCAGCAGACTTATTGGTTCTTGGTGATTTTTGACACTTAGTCTCTGGGACTTATTGGTTCTTAGTGATTTTCAACACTTAGTCATTTTTTCAGCAGACTTATTGGTTCTTGGTGATTTTCAACACTTAGTCATTTTTTCAGCAGACTTATTGTTTTTTGGTGATTTTCAACACTTAGTCTCTGGGACTTATTGGTTCTTGGTGATTTTAATACTTTGCACGTAAAGTCACGAAACTCGGCTCTCCCGCCGCCCAGAGACCCAGGGCCGGTCTCGTTCGAACCGGGGTAACTGCCTCGATGTACCCTGAAAATTTCACGCCGTTTCGCCCTGCCTTCGCGGAGCAATTCGCCAAAAACCATCGGGCGCTTCACAAAATGGCGGGAGCCCGAGAGGCTCCGTTTTCGGCAGACTTTCGCTCATAACTCGGGAACCCAAAGACCCAGAGCGCTCAAACTCGGGTGAAATGCTCCTCTCCCGGCCCTTGCCCGAACACATCCTTCCCGGGCCTCGGGGAGCACCCCCCCCGGATCGCGGATCGCGGGGGTCCCGGTCTTCCGTGGCCTCTAGCGCCCGAATCCCGCCTCCCCGGACCGAGTGCCCGGGCCCGTTGGAAAGGCCCCGGCCCACTCTCTCCGGGGACGCACGCCCCAGCCCTCCAGACCCCGCCGTTCCCGAGATATAAGCCCAAAAAGGTTTACGTTGCGCCGCGTATAACTCGGGACCCCCGGGGGCCCGGACCACGGGGATGGCGCCGTTCGCTGCAGACCCCCGAGACCTTCCACCGACCCGAGATTCAGAATTTTTCGCCGCGCCGTTCCCGAGATATAAGCCCCCAACCGTGCCGCCTGGTACGCGGAGGAACTTGGAACACTTTAAAAATCCATATCTCGGGGACCCGTGGAGCTATCCTCACAGGCCCGGCCTCATTTTAACCGTGCTAACCCCAGCTTACTTGGGTATAAATTTGGAGTCATTACACCCTACCTCCGTGGAGATATGAGTCAAAAACCACCGCGCGTCGCAGGTCACCAGCCCCGCGCTGAGGGTTTTAAAAATTCATATCTCGGGGACCCGTGGAGCTATTCTCCCAGGTCTGGGCTCAGTTTAACCGTACTAACCCCTTCTTATTAGGGAATAAATTTGGAGTCCCTACCCCGTACCTCCGTGGAGATAGAAATAAAAAACCACCGCGCGTCGCAGGTCACCAGCCCCGCGATGAGGGTTTTAAAAATTCATATCTCGGGGACCCGTGGAGCTATTCTCCCAGGCCAGGGCTCATTTTAACCGTACTAACCCCACCTTACTCGGGTATAAATTTGGAGTCCCTACCCCCTACCTCCGTGGAGATATGAGTCAAAAACCACCGCGCGTCGCAGGTCACCAGCCCCACGCTGAGGGCTTTAAAAATTCATTTCTCGGGGACCCGTGGAGCTATTCTCCCAGGCCCGGGCTCATTTCAACCGTGCTAACCCCACCTTACTTGGGTATGAATTTGGAGTCCCTAGCCCCTACCTCCGTGGAGATATCTGTCAAAAACCACCGCGCGTCGCAGGTCACCAGCCCCGCGCTGAGGGCTTTAAAAATTCATATCTCGGGGACCCGTGGAGCTAGCCTCCCAGGCCCGGGCTCATTTTAACCGTACTAACCCCACCTTACTTGGGTACAAATATGGAGTCACTACCCCCTACCTCCGTGGAGATATGAGTCAAAAACCACCGCGCGTCGCAGGTCACCAGCCCCGCGCTGAGGGTTTTAAAAATTCATATCTCGGGGACCCGTGGAGCTATTCTCCCAGGCCCGGGCTCATTTTAACCGTACTAACCCCACCTTACTTGGGTACAAATATGGAGTCACTACCCCCTACCTCCGTGGAGATATGAGTCAAAAACCACCGCGCGTCGCAGGTCACCAGCCCCGCGCTGAGGGCTTTAAAAATTCATATCTCGGGGACCCGTGGAGCTATTCTCCCAGGCCCGGGCTCATTTTAACCGTGCTAACCCCACCTTACTTGGGTACAAATATGGAGTCACTGCCCCCTACCTCCGTGGAGATATCAGTCGAAAACCACCCCGCCTTACAGCTCTCCAGCCCCGCACTGGGGACTTTAAAAAATTCATTTCTCGGGGACCCGTGGAGCTATTCTCCCAGGACAGGGCTCATTTTAACCGTGCTAACCCCACCTTACTTGGGTACAAATATGGAGTCACTGCCCCCTACCTCCGTGGAGATATCAGTCGAAAACCACCCCGCCTTACAGCTCTCCAGCCCCGCGCTGGGGACTTTAAAAAATTCATTTCTCGGGGACCCGTGGAGCTATTCTCCCAGGACAGGGCTCATTTTAACCGTGCTAACCCCACCTTACTTGGGTACAAATATGGAGTCACTGCCCCCTACCTCCGTGGAGATATCAGTCGAAAACCACCCCGCCTTACAGCTCTCCAGCTCCGCGCTGGGGACTTTAAAAAATTCATTTCTCGGGGACCCGTGGAGCTATTCTCCCAGGACAGGGCTCATTTTAACCGTACTAACCCCACCTTACTTGGGTACAAATATGGAGTCACTACCCCCTACCTCCGAGGAGATATCTGTCAAAAACCACCGCGCGTCGCAGGTCACCAGCCCCGCGCTGAGGGCTTTAAAAATCCATATCTCGGGGACCCATTAGGCAATCCTCCCAGGCCTGGGCTCATTTTAACCGTGCTAACCCCACCTTACTTGGGTACAAATATGGAGTCACTACCCCCTACCTCCGGGGAGATATGAGTCAAAAACCACCCCGCGTTGCAGGTCACCAGCCCCGCGCTGAGGGCTTTAAAAATCCATATCTCGGGGACCCATTAGGCAATCCTCCCAGGTCTGGGCTCATTTTAACCGTACTAACCCCACCTTACTTGGGTACAAATATGGAGTCACTACCCCCTACCTCCGAGGAGATATCTGTCAAAAACCACCGCGCGTCGCAGGTCACCAGCCCCGCGCTGAGGGCTTTAAAAATCCATATCTCGGGGACCCATTAGGCAATCCTCCCAGGCCTGGGCTCATTTTAACCGTGCTAACCCCACCTTACTTGGGTACAAATATGGAGTCACTGCCCCCTACCTCCGTGGAGATATCAGTCGAAAACCACCCCGCCTTACAGCTCTCCAGCCCCGCGCTGGGGACTTTAAAAAATTCATTTCTCGGGGACCCGTGGAGCTATTCTCCCAGGACAGGGCTCATTTTAACCGTACTAACCCCACCTTACTTGGGTACAAATATGGAGTCACTACCCCCTACCTCCGAGGAGATATCTGTCAAAAACCACCGCGCGTCGCAGGTCACCAGCCCCGCGCTGAGGGCTTTAAAAATCCATATCTCGGGGACCCATTAGGCAATCCTCCCAGGCCTGGGCTCATTTTAACCGTGCTAACCCCACCTTACTTGGGTACAAATATGGAGTCACTACCCCCTACCTCCGGGGAGATATGAGTCAAAAACCACCCCGCGTTGCAGGTCACCAGCCCCGCGCTGAGGGCTTTAAAAATTCATATCTCGGGGACCCATTAGGCAATCCTCCCAGGTCTGGGCTCATTTTAACCGTACTAACCCCACCTTACTTGGGTACAAATATGGAGTCACTGCCCCCTACCTCCGTGGAGATATCAGTCGAAAACCACCCCGCCTTACAGCTCTCCAGCCCCGCGCTGGGGACTTTAAAAAATTCATTTCTCGGGGACCCGTGGAGCTATTCTCCCAGGACAGGGCTCATTTTAACCGTGCTAACCCCACCTTACTTGGGTACAAATATGGAGTCACTACCCCCTACCTCCGGGGAGATATGAGTCAAAAACCACCGCGCGTTGCAGGTCACCAGCCCCGCGCTGAGGGCTTTAAAAATTCATATCTCGGGGACCCGTGGAGCTATTCTCCCAGGCCCGGGCTCATTTTAACCGTGCTAACCCCACCTTACTTGGGTACAAATATGGAGTCACTACCCCCTACCTCCGGGGAGATATGAGCCAAAAACCGCCCAACGTTGCAGGTCACCAGCCCCGCGCTGAGGGCTTTAAAAATCCATATCTCGGGGACCCATTAGGCAATCCTCCCAGGCCAGGGCTCATTTTAACCGTGCTAACCCCACCTTACTTGGGTATAAATTTGGAGTCATTACACCCTACCTCCGTGGAGATATGAATCAAAAACCACCCCGCGTCGCAGGTCACCAGCCCCGCGCTGAGGGCTTTAAAAATCCATATCTCGGGGACCCATTAGGCAATCCTCCCAGGTCTGGGCTCATTTTAACCGTGCTAACCCCACCTTACTTGGGTACAAATATGGAGTCACTACCCCCTACCTCCGGGGAGATATCTGTCATAAACCACCGCGCGTCGCAGGTCACCAGCCCCGCGCTGAGGGCTTTAAAAATTCATATCTCGGGGACCCGTGGAGCTAGCCTCCCAGGCCCGGGCTCATTTTAACCGTACTAACCCCACCTTACTTGGGTACAAATATGGAGTCACTACCCCCTACCGCCGTGGAGATATGAG